>JAZKJV010002542.1:352500-656703 GCA_037367405.1 Ottelia alismoides
TATTCTAGGTGGAGGGCATATGAGTCTCTATTTCCGACGAAATTCGAATGACATGTAGGAGGGATATAAGGATGAATATACATGACGATATTTGAAAAAAATAAAAAAAATTTGCGGAAAATGGGGTGGGGGCAGCCCCATTTTTCCTATATATATAGAGAGAGAGGGCCCTTCCAATGAGGTGCACCTTTCCTGCATCAACAGAAAGCCTATCACGAGATCCATTAGATCTCGATCTAATGGTTCTTCAACCAAAAAGGTATTTTAGTCTATATATTTTCGTTTTGAATTTGAATTTCATTTTGAATTTGAAATTTATTTAGTCCTTGTATTTTTCCTTCTTTAGCATGACTTATTTGGTATTTTTTGTTGCCTTTTAGTTAACGAAGTTTCGCCAACATGGTAGGATTTTCGTGAAATGCAGAATAACCGATCTCTTTGTAAATTTCTCATTGATATTGAAGAACTGTATCCTGCATTGTAAAATAAAATCACAGTTAGTAATAGTTATATTATTATAATTGTAATTTTGATAACATTGTGGTAAAAGTTCATGTACGTTTGGTAAAATATGTATGAAGATTGTAAATCCACAACCACAATTTTGCACGTTTTTCACAGATATGCGTGGTACTTCTCGTTCACGATCTGAAATTATTACAAATTTATAATATTAACGATAAATGTAAAAAGCAACATAATATTGTAAAAATAATCTGAGATTGTAAAAAAAATCTAAAATTATAAAGAAACAATATGAGATTTGTAAAAAATGATTTGATATTTGTAAAAAACGATATGAGATTATAAAAAATGATCTCTGATTGTAAAAACTAGGTGTTCCCTCCTCCACCTGCACCTCCATCCATCCTTCTCCTCCATGACCCACCTCCTCCATGCATGTCTTCCACCGCTCACGACCCATCAGGGCGAGGAAGAGCTTGCTGATGGTGAGGGCATCATCGCGGTTGGCATCGAAGTTGTCGAAGACACAATGAAGGCGAACACACCACATGTGATACCACATCTCCTCCACCGTCGTTGGGCTCTACCACATGCACCACCAACTCTGATGTCATCGTGCTTCGCCCCGTGCGCTACCACCAACGTCGTCGTCATCGTGCTCTATGTGGAACTCATGCCGTCGTCATTTGTTGTGGGAGGGGAAACCCTAGCAATGGATTGTTGATGAATCCCCATTCATCACTCTTTATTCTTTTATTTTAGCAAGATATTTTTGCAAAACATCATGTATATAATTGTAAATACAATAAGTTATCAATAAGCATGCATTTATTAAATACCAATAATTAGCATGCATTTATGTAAAAATAAAAGAATAAAGAATAAAAGAAAAAGAGGGAAATATTTAGAATAAATATTGAGTGACCTAATCCCAAGAGAGGGCCCAACATGTGCCTGATCGCCAAATAAAATGAGTAGAGAGAGATAGGGACGCTCAACCTTTTACATATGCCTTCTACGCATATAAATAATTTATTTTCACAAATACAAAATAAAAATGTATCTATACTACCTTGTACATATTTCTAAAAATAAAACAAAAATTAGAAAAATAAAAATAAAAAAGGAAATAATTTCTCTCACCTTGTGCAAAATACATGTATATAGGTGCACTATCACTATTTATTTGACACTTGTAAATAATCAATAAAAAGGAAATAAAAATGATTCAATATCCCAAATTTTATGTTGTAAATAGATAAAAGATAAAATTGGGGTATTTATAAAAAATTAAGAAAATAATAATAATAATATAAAATACATATGTATTTTATATCTCTACATAATATAATATAATGTATATAGCATAATTTATTTTTCATAAAAATAAAGAAAAATCACTAAAAAAATAGTTTGAAAATAAATAAACATTTTTTATTTTGTAAATATTTTAAAATAAAATCGTTTGCTATTTTTTATTTAATATACAAGTCTTTTTTATTTACTATTTTATGATTGGTCCACGGCGGTCCACCCCCCGGACCAGTTCGTGCCCGTATCCGATTGTCGCCCGTTCTTCTCGTAATTTTCTTAGATCAATCCGCCCACCATTTGCATCACTCCGAGGATCTGAATACTGAGGATCGATCCGTGATACACGCCCGATGTCATCCTTAGGAATCCGCTCCTCAGATTGCGCACACGAGCCCCCATCTTCTCGGACCTCGTTGAGTATATAGTTTCATGGAGCCGCAATTTCTTCCTCATCTTCGGTCATTTCCTTCGTCTCTTGGGAGCTCCATTCTCCTCCTTGAGTGACAATGAATGAGTGGGAGTGTCGTAGCAAGGATTCGAGGCCTCAAGCCCTAGGTCCGGCGAGCCTTCTCGCCGTGCTCTGCCACAAGGTGAGCTCGAGCCTCTGGAGATGTCGATCCATTGAGGCGAAGACCCCCAGAGGCCGCTGTCCTCCAGCACAGATGAATTCCTTATCAGGTAGCTTTGATAAACTTTAGTTTGCTTTAATTTCGACCTTTTCGATTCCGGTCAGCCAGCCTTCATTGGACCACCCTGCGTCATCGGGTCATCTATTTGCCATTTTGACGATCCCTTCACCTCCATAAGACTCCTACCCATCTTCTCCGCCCCTCCGTTCCCCCTGGTTCGCCTAGGAACATGATTAGCCCATCCTCTACCGTCGCTTCACCGGAGGGCCCCGCTCCGCCTCGTCCCTTTATCCATTTCGCGTGCGAACGGGTCAAGGAATTTTGCCCTCAACCCAGTTGTCGTTCTGTGCAGGTTTGAACGAGAAAGGTCCTCATCTGGAGGTCCAAACGCTGAAGCACATGTGCTCCAGGTGACTAACGTTGCAGGAGCCTTCCAGGTGCTCCCGAACTCATCGGAGCATACCAGTAACTGCGGACCGTTGCCAGCATCGTTTCGCCCATCCCAGCAGCTCCGGAGGACATCCCAATCATGCGTATCGACCGATTGAAGCTTGCCGGAGGCGAGTTCATCAGTGTTCTTCAGGGAGCTTCCCAGCCGTTAGATTGAGCTTCCCTGCCAGTTCTAATCTCAGACGTCCATCATCCGAGGATCTCGACCACCCGATCCATTTGAGGATCAGATCAAAGTCGTCACCATCGAAGGGGTATCCGAGAATCTCCGTCGTTCGGTCTTAAGTGAAGCCCCCTCAACCGTTGGATCATTAATAAAAGGGTAATTTACACTTAGGCCCTTCGTATTATTTACATTTCCGTTTAGTCCTATAAATATTTTTAGCTCTTGCTTTTATTTTGGATAATTTGCACTCAAGATCTCGTACTTATTTTATTTGCAAAATACTCCCTCTGTGTGTTACACGTGGACTGTCACGTGTTGTTTGGTATATTTGCGTATTTTCTCCTAAACTTCATGATTGTTACTGTTTCAATTTTTATAAATAAGAATGACACTTATACCCATGTTTGATTGATTCGCGTGCTACCCTCATGCGATTTGGGCTTTTTGCATATTCAGCCCTATACTCCTTCCATGTGTTATTATTTAGCTGAATACTTTTCCATATTTGTAACTAGGTCCCTGTGTGCTATATATCTTTGATTGGTTGAAATAAATATCAAACATTATCCAAACTTCATGAAATTTGGATACATGGCTCCTGCCATGATGTAAATTTTTTTTGAATTTTTGGACATGTTTTGTTTTCATTTTCCATTTTTAAAAATTCAAAAAACTAAAAACTTGCTTCTGTTCAGTTTTAAAAATCAATTAAAAATATTAAAAGTCCTCTAAAAAATCCAAAAAATTATTGTGTGTTTGTTTTGTTGTATTTTTTATTGTGTCCATTTTTCATCACATTTGGATTTATAAAAACCCCAAAAATAAAAAAAAAAAGAAAAACTCACAAAAATCACTAAAAATTCAAAAAAAATTCAAAAAAAATGCATTTTTAGTTTCTATGTTAGAGTTCTAATCTTAGTTTACAATAAAATTATTGTTTGAATTTTATAAGCTATTTACATATTTTTAAATAGTCTTTAGATTTTGGCTGCACAATAGCTTGCATTTTTGTCCCTGTTTTATTTTTATAAAATTACCTAAAAATCAAAAAAATCCAAGAAAAATACCAAAAATATCTGAATATTTCTAAAATCCAAAAATATTTTTATTTGAATTTTCTAAGTGTTTTGAGGTATTTAATAATTGTTTGATTGAGGTTTTATTAGTGTTTTTAGCCTTCTTCCTAATATTGAAAAATCCAAAAAAATTAAAAACCTAAAAATCCACCAAAAATCCTTGTTTTTGATTTCCGACTACTTCGTAGGTTTACGCAATCCGTGCTCCTTATGTTCGACTCTGGTAGCTATACCAAGTAAAATAAATAGCTAGACTGCTCTTTGACCTGATTTGTTGATTTTTATACTTGGTGGTCTTTGTTTTCTTGATTGAGTCCGGTTCGAGAGGTTGAGGTCGCAACGACCATTGATACCTTCTTACCTTAGTCGCTCGACATTTTCGGCTCGTCAGAATGACGCCATTGCCGAGAAGTATGGCTTAGTAGTCGGTTTTCCCGTTCTGTTCGGTTTTTATTTTGACTTGCATATTCTATCATTTATTTCCATTTCATTTTATTATATTTTATAATAATTATTACGTGTCACATTCTTGTTTCTGATTTTCTTACGAGGGACCGACGATCGAGGGTGGCTTTCTTCGGAGAGTCGAAGCACCCGTGGGATTCAGAGGCAGCTTCGTTTCTGCATCGAGCCACAGGAGGACGCAGGAGGATCGGTGCATGAGTGTGGGTAGCATAGTTAGCTGTAGTTTAGTTTTTATTTCCCGCATGTTAGTGTTGTAATAATACAAGACAGACAGACTTTGTGGACTTGGTGGTTATCCCGAGGTCTGTTTCGCCGAGCACCGGTGTGCTCGGGGGCCCTCACCGTAGATTTTTGCAGGATTTATTTTCACCGCTTTTACTTACTGCTTATCTGATTTTCGAGGATTTGGCCTTAGCCTTAGGATTTTCTCTGATTGTGATGTAATTAATTAAGGCCAAACCCTAATTATCCACCTGTTCCCATAGATCGATAATTGGACTTAATTAATTAAATCACAAAGAAAAAGTCAGATTAATTAGACTCGAGTCCACGTGCCGTGAGGAACCACATACAGTGCGTGCAGGATTCGTTGTGGCGGACACCGAGTGGTTCCCAAGATCAGACTCAGGACTTATCTTGATTGCCTGACTACCGTACTTATCGTGTAGAAACTGCTTCGTCTAAGGTTGTTTTCCTTGTGCATCATAGAGGTAATTTACTTTCAGTCTTTATTTCATGTGTGGATCACCCTGCATGTAGAGAGCTGGAGTCAGGTACACATTTCTTACTCTGCTTGCATCATCGTGTTTGATCGTGCATCAGACTTTTTTGCTTTCTCCCCCAGTTTTTGGACTTAAAATAACCAGGAGAATCGAAAAATTTGTTAGGCGTTGTTTGATCTGAAAAATACTTAAAAAATAAAAACTATAAAATTAGGACCGCTAAACACACTTGACCCTAAAAGACACTTCACTGAAAAATTTGTCTTGGAAGAGTAATCCCCTCATTTTCTGTTTGGATGAGCGAGAGAGTGACCCGTACACTAGGCTAGAGCCACATCCGATTTCTTGATAGACTACCGACCTTTTATACGGGACAGCCTGTTGGGAGTATATGATTCCTATCAGCTCGCTTAATCGCTCTAAAAGAATGACTTATCACCTAATAAATTTGACAAGATAAAAGATCGAACTTTTACGGTCATCAGCTCTGAGTGCATAGGTGAATTGAGGGTTTGCTTTCTCATCTTGTGTCTTTTCCAGATCTCATCCACTTCCCTCCTACTCACTTTCTTCATCCCACCCTCCCTCCCTTCATTCTCATTCTCCTTTTCCATGCCTGAATGATGGGTCACCCTCCTTTCATGTCGACTCTTGCGGCTTCTCCATCTTATTCCCATCATTCCTGTCCACTCTCGTCGGAGGTTGGAACTCCGACCGACCTTCCACTCTTTCTTCTTGTTCCCATCATTCTTCTGAGCATGCTGTGCTAGATGTCCATGGAGATCAGACTGACCAGGTGCGAGACACGGACGGTATAATTGCTGGGATGAGAGTGCGCTCCATGAGAGAGCACAGAGAGCAGACGCGAGTTTCAGACACCTCTGAAGATAGGATGATGGATGAGCATATAAACCAGGGAGCTCAGTCAGCTTCTACATTCAGTCCCTTCATTCTTGATTTGGAGTTCATTCAGAGAATGCTGAAATTTTCAGGGGACGTGCACGAGGAGCCATATCTTCATCTGTACGAGTTTGAGGAGTTCTGTGTGACCCATGTTTATTCAGATATCACTTCTGAGGAGCTGATGTTGAAGACCTTCCCATTTTCACTTCAGGGCAGAGCCATGAAATGGCATAGACGATTGGGAAGGAGATTCGCTACGTGGGGAGAGCTATACTTAGAGTTTCTATAGAGATTTTATCCCCAACATAGAGCAGATATGATGCGGTCTTTGATCACAGACTTTTTAGTAGACCCCCAGGAGCCATTGCATGAGTCATGGCTGAGGTTTTTTAACCTCTTGAGGAGATTTCCAGATCACGGACTTTCGACAACCGAGCTTATTGAGATCTCCATGAGGCGGATGCCCGCTGATCAGATTGCACTGGTAGTTACCTCGTGTGGTGGTTCATGCCACAATCCTGACATAGATTTACTTACGGCCATCTCAAGAGCACTGTCAGAGATTCCATCTTCACAAGATGCATTAGTCGGGACAACACACGAGGATAAGGCAGCACCAGTTGCGTGTGCCACACTTTATGAGGACCCATCTACTACACACCAGCTTGAGGACATGGATTCTGTTGCAGTACAGACGAGGGATGAGATGACTGCCACAGTGGATGTTCTGACCCAGAGAATGATCGAGTTCCTGTTGGTCTTCCAGCTAGAGTTCGAGTCAGCCCCGTAATTTCAGTTGCCGAGTCTTGGATATCAGATCTTCTGATACTCTAGGAGATGGAGGAGCCCACACTACTACAACCATCAGTCTAGACATTTGAGTATTCATTTCCAGACTACTCAGCTTCTACTCTGCAGAGGTACTTCTCCAATTCAGATAGACATCATGATTCAGCCCAGCAGCCAGTACTCGATGAGGGACAACACTTTGAGATGACAGATAGACATAGTCCCATATTCGAACCTTTTGTCCTCCAGTTTGGTGAGCTAGATACATTCCATGAGGACCAGATGATAGCCAGTAATGCTGCAATTTGAGGATCAGTTTCAGCCACATCGATAGCTTCCGCGTTCGTGACCAGTACCATTTCCTGTTTCCAGATTGATCAGAGGCAGACTTCAGCTGACAAGGCATTTTCTGCAAGGAGTGGGTACTTGACAATAGCGCAGACTTCCTTACAGATTATGATCCTCCTTTTCTCATTGATGATCTAGCATTACTCCCTGAGGGTTAACTACGGGGGATGCCTCATATGATGTGTACTCGGTTTCACTTTTTAAGAGTGTATCCCATCCGTCGGATCACGAAACCGAGTATTCTGATCTTTCTGAGTCTGAGTTGTCTCACCTCGACGAACCACGCGAGGATGAGCTGGTATTTGAGATATTCGACGACGATTCTGATCGGATATTGGTTCTTTTTGTGAGTCTCCTGATACTGATCTTCCATATCTTTCCGAGACGGTGATTAACGTGGAGGATTCCATGATTGATCCTTCTTTCTCCATGTTCGATTTCTTCGGCTCTACACTTCCATTCCATTTTGATCTTGAGCGGATGATATCATTTGTGCTACCGAATCCTAATTACATCTTCCCATATCCTTGCCCGGTAGCAGGCACCCGCCTGATTGCCTACCTGGGTGTCTTCGTTTATATCATTGATTTCGTCGTAGTTCATCTACCACGACTACGACGACAGTATGACATTCTCCTTACAGATGTCATCCTGAACCTTGATACTTCATCATCCTAACTTTTGCGCCTAGGTAGGGCGTAAAATCTAGCGCTTGTTGAGAGGCACCTCAACATTGTCCACTTTGTATATACGTGTTTCGTCTTAATTTATTCCTTGCTTCTTCCGTTTTTGTTTTACACCCCAAGTCTCGTTTAGGATTATCTTTACTATACTTATGATGTACCTTATCCTAAGTATAGGGGGGGTGTAAACACCGAGTTGTTCCCTTTCGTCCTGTTTCATTATTCTTGTCGTTGCCTATACTTAAGGATCCTTCACCTTAAGTATAGGGGGAGTAATGTCAACCCTTCCATCTTGTATATATTTGTCTTCATTTCTGCCTCTGTTTTTTTTGCTTATACTTAGGGATATTTCAACCTAAGTATAGGGGAGGCAGACCAGGTACATTCTTCACTCGGATTTCCCTTTATGTACAACCTACTATACTTAGGATTACTTGATCCTAAGTATAGGGGGAAAACCTCGAGATTCTTTTCAGTTCTTTGATTCGTCGTTGTAGTATACCATTTCTTTTCACTTCCCTATACTAAGCACGAGTTATGTCTTCTTCGTCGCTCTTGATTTACTCTAAGGACATCGTTCGAGCTAAGTATAGGGGGTGTCGTATATATTCCATATATACTTTAGCCATAACTCGTACTTTGTGTGAGTGTGTTAATAAATAAAATGGCTAAAATTCTTTTACCCAAAATCATAAAAATTAAAAAAATTTCCTTGTACATAAAAATTCTTTATTGCACATTCATAGCTATGTATAAAAAATATTTTTGTACAAATGTTGTAAAAATGATTTGTGTAAAGTGTTTGTAAATAATTTGATATCAAAATTATGTATATAGTACAAATTTTTTGTAAAATGTTTGAAAAACATAAGTTTGCAAAAACTCTTGTGTAAATGTTTGTGAATATTTTGCAAAACTTCATGCATTCATTCATTCAAACAATTTTCAAAAATTTTGCATATTTTCAAAAACATGCATAAAACATTTTTGTATATATGTGTACAGTTTTTTTGAATCTTGATTGACATTTAAACTGGGCTGGAATTAAATTGGAAAATGGAGCTTGTTTAAGACCTTAATCCACCTAATTCTAAGAGGAACCTTATAGGGCTTAGGGTTAAGACTTTTCAGGTCCATTAGGGACTTAATTCTTTGAGTCCACTAGGCTATGAGCATATGTCATCTTGATGAGCCTAAGTAGAACACTTAATAACGCACACATGACTCTCAGAGACAATGGCTTTACTTGCACCAGCACCTTACACATAGCTCTCCACAGATGAGGTGGTGAGGAGGCAGTTTCCTTTGGCTTGGGATAGCATATGAGGGTAGTACTTCTCGGCGGAACCTCTCTTCTTCTTATAGTGAAGGAAGTGCATCTCAACTTGGTCTGGTTGTGTTGAAGTCTAACGACAGGAGTTGTGGGTTGCAATAAAGCTTCAAAAGAGGGATAATATACTGGCTCAAGAGGAAAAACTCCTTATGTATATATGTTGCACCATGTAGATATGTTGTACATATGCACATCAAAAAAATGTGCAAAGAAAGAAGAAAAACTTCGAAAAAGTTGAGGGTCTGATTGAAAATAAATTACCCACCGGAGTGTATATAGTCAAATAAAGCAAAGCTTATGTTACACATGATCATCTCATGAAGCTTGTAGCGGGAGACTTAGCTACACTGGTTGGGCTCCCAAGGATACATGGCTACACTGGTCATGATCCATTCACTTCTTCCCCCTCTTCTTGAGCTAGTTGTACTTGAACTTAGAAGGGAATACCCCGCTACTCGGGGAAAGAGTTGCCAGACTGAGGCATTAGAGTTACCTTGTTAAGGGGGTTTGTCACTTTGTCATTTTTGAGGTGGGGAGCTACATCTCACTTACACCTTACAAGGAAAGATTCATGGTCATTAGAGTTTGTGTATGTAGACTTGTTCTGATCTGGATTATTGAGGAGTCTAGACCATAGATTTGTGGAACTTAGAGGCTGTTGAGTTTTAAGCTTAAGTCCAAATAAGGTTCCAACAAATTAATAATCCTAAGGTCTGACTGAGCTCCATATTCCAATTTAATGAAGGAAAGTTTAAATAATCAACCTTGATTTCCCTTCTTTTTCTTTTTCACTTCTTTTTCAAATAAATGTTTGCTAAGGGACTAGCAAAAGTAAAGTATAGGGGGTGATGAGTCCCCATTCATCACTCTTTATTCTTTTATTTGGGCAAAACATCATGTATGTAATTGTAAATACAATAAGTTATCAATAAGCATGCATTTATTAAATACCAATAATTAGCATGCATTTGTGCAAAAATAAAAGAATAAAGAATAAAAGAAAAAGAGAGAAATATTTAGAATAAATATTGAGTGACCTAATCCCAAGAGAGGGCCCAACATGGGCCTTATCGCCAAATAAAATGAGTAGAGAGACAGGGACACTGAACCTTGTACATATGCCTTCTATGTATATAAATAATTTATTTTCACAAAAACAAAATAAAAAATGTATCTATACTACCTTTTATATATTTCTAAAAATAAAACAAAAATTAGAAAAATAAAAAGGAAATAATTTCTCTCTCACCTTATGGAAAATACATGTATATAGGTACACTATCACTATTTATTTGACACTTGTAAATAATCAATAACAAGGGAATAAAAATTATTATATATCCCAAATTTTATGTTGTAAATAAATAAAAGATAAAATTGGGGTATTTATACAAAAATAAGAAAATAAAAATAATAATATAAAATACATAGATATTTTATACCAGTACATAATATAATATAATGTATATAGCATAATTTATTTTTCATAAAAATAAATAAAAATCACTATAAAATAATTTGAAAATAAAATTTTTTTTTATTTTTAAATATTTTAAAATAAAATCGTTTGATATTTTCTATTTAATTTATAAATCTTTTTTATTTACTATTTTCTGATTGGTCCACGGGGGAACGTTGACCTCGGTTAACTACCCCGCCTGGACAAGTTCGCATCCGAATCCGATTGTCGCCTGTTCTTCTCCTAATTTTCTTAGATCAATCCGCCCACCATTTGCATCACTCCGAGGATCCGAATACTGAGGACCGATCCGTGATACATGCTCGATGTCATCCTTAGGGATCCGCTCCTCGGATTGCGCGCCCGAGCCCCCATCTTCTCGGACCTCGTTGAGTATATAGCTTCCTGGAGCCGCCATTTCTTCCTCATCTTCGTCCATTCCCTTCGTCTCCTGGGAGCTCGATTCTCCTCCTTAAGTGACAACGAGTGAGTGGGACTGTCGTAGTGAGGATTCGAGGCCTCTAGCCCTAGGTCCGGCGAGCCTTCTCACCGTGCTCTGCCACAAGGTGAGCCCGAGCCTCTGGAGACGTCGATCCATTGAGGCGAAGACCCCCGGAGGCCGCTGACCTCCAGCACAAATGAATTCCTCCATCAGGTAGCTTTGATAACCTTTAGTTTGATTTAATTTTGACCTTTTCGATTCCGGTCAGCCAACCTTCATCGGACCATCCTGCATCATCGGGTCATCTATTTGCCATTCCGACGATCCCTTCACCTCCACGAGACTCCTACCCATCTTCTCCGCCCCTCTGTTCCCCCTAGTTCGCCCAGGAACAGGATTTAGGCCCTCCGTCGTCGCTTCGCCGGAGGGCCCCGCTCCACCTCGCCCCTTCACCCATTTCGCGTGCTAATGGGTCGAGGCATTTTGCCCTCGACCCAGCTATCATTCTGTGCAGGTTTGAACGAGAAAGGTCCTCATCTAGAGGTCCAAACACTGAAACACATGAGCTCCAGGTGCCTAACGTCGCCGGAGCCTTCCAGGTGCTCCCGGCCTCATCGAAGCATACCAGTAGCTGCGGACCGTCGCCAGCATCATTTCGCCCATCCCAGCAGCTCCGAAGGACATCCCAGTCACGCGTATCGACCGATTGAAGCTCGCAGGAGGCGAGTTCATCAGTGTTCTTCCAGGGAGCTTCCTAGCCGTTATATCGAGCTTCCCCGCCAGTTCTAATCTCAGACGTCCATCATCCGAGGATCTCGACCCCCCGATCCATCTGAGGATCAGATCAGAGCTGTCCATCATCGAAGGGGTATCCGAGAATCTCCACCATCCGATCTTAAGTGAATCCCCCTCGACCGTTGGATCATTAATAAAAAGGGTAATTTACACTAAGGGCCTTCACATTATTTATATTTCCGTTTAGTCCTATAAATATTTTTAGCCGTTTTTTATTTTGTATAATTTGCACTCAGGACTTCATACTTCTTTTATTTGCAAAATAGTCCCTCTGTGTGTGTTACACGTGGTCTGTCACGTGTTGTTTGGTATATTTGCGTATTTTCTCCTAAACTTCATGATTGTTACTGTTTAAATTTTTATAAATAGGAATGACACTTATACCCTTGTTTGACTGATTCATGTGCCACGCTCGTGCGATTTGGACTTTTTGCCTATTCAGCCCTATACTCCTTCCATGTGTTATTATTTGGCTGAATACTTTTCCATATTTGCAACTAGGTTTTGTGCTATATGTCTTTAATTGGTTGAAATAAATATCAAAGGTTATCCAACGTCATGAAATTTGGACACATGGCTCCTACCATAATGTAAAAATTTCTATGATTTTTTGAACTCGTTTTGTTTTCGTTTTTCATTTTTAAAAATTTAAAAACCTAAAAATTTGCTTCTTTTCAATTTTAAAAATCAACTAACAATATTAAACATCCTCTAAAAAATCCAAAAAAATTATCGTGTGTTTGTTTTGAAATATTTTTTATTCTTTCCATTTTTCATCACATTTGGATTTATAAAAACCCTAAAAATTAAAAAACATTGAAAACCTACGAAAAATTATTAAAAATTTCCAAAAATTCAAAAAAAATGCATTTTCAGTTTATGTAGTTAGAGTTTTATCCTTAGTATACAATAAAATTGTTGCTTGAATTTTATAGGCTATTTATATATTTTAAATAGTCTTTAGATTCTGGCAGCACAATAGCTTGCATTTTTATCCTTGTTTTATTTTTATAAAATCAACTAAAAATCAGAAAAATCCAAGAAACATCTGAATATTTCTAAAGTCCAAAAATATTTTTATTTGAAATTTTTAATTGTTTTGAGGTATTTAATAATTGTTTGATTGAGGTTTTATTAGTGTTTTTAGCCTTCTTCCTAATATTGAAAAATCCAAAAAATTTAAAAACCTAAAAATCCACCAAAAATCCTTATTTTTGATTTCCGACTACTTCGTAGGTTACCCAGTCCGTGCTCCTTATGTTCGACCCTGGTAGCTATACCGGGTAAAATAAATAGCTAAACCACTATTTGACCTGATTTGTTGATTTTTATACTTGGTGGTCTTTGTTTTCTTGATTGAGTCCGGTCCAAGAGGTTGAGGTTGCAACGACCATTGATACCTTCTTACCTTAATCGATGCACACACACACACACACACACACACACACACACACACACACACACACACACACACACACACACACACACACACACACACACACACACACACACACACACACACACACACACACACACACACACACACACACACACACACACACACACACACACACACACACACACACACACACACACACACACACACACACACACACACACACACACACACACACACACACACACACACACACACACACACACACACACACACACACACACACACACACACACACACACACACACACACACACACACACACACACACACACACACACACACACACACACACACACACACACACACACACACACACACACACACACACACACACACACACACACACACACACACACACACACACACACACACACACACACACACACACACACACACACACACACACACACACACACACACACACACACACACACACACACACACACACACACACACACACACACACACACACACACACACACACACACACACACACACACACACACACACACACACACACACACACACACACACACACACACACACACACACACACACACACACACACACACACACACACACACACACACACACACACACACACACACACACACACACACACACACACACACACACACACACACACACACACACACACACACACACACACACACACACACACACACACACACACACACACACACACACACACACACACACACACACACACACACACACACACACACACACACACACACACACACACACACACACACACACACACACACACACACACACACACACACACACACACACACACACACACACACACACACACACACACACACACACACACACACACACACACACACACACACACACACACACACACACACACACACACACACACACACACACACACACACACACACACACACACACACACACACACACACACACACACACACACACACACACACACACACACACACACACACACACACACACACACACACACACACACACACACACACACACACACACACACACACACACACACACACACACACACACACACACACACACACACACACACACACACACACACACACACACACACACACACACACACACACACACACACACACACACACACACACACACACACACACACACACACACACACACACACACACACACACACACACACACACACACACACACACACACACACACACACACACACACGATATCTTTCAAATGAGACATGGTCCTTCCATCCATAAGGAAGGCCAACGATCTCATCTATTATTTAATTAAGCAAAAATCTATTTTGTTCATTATTCATTACCTAATTATAGTATGTAATCACCAAAAATATCTTATCGTTAATTACTCTCCTATTTTTTCCATTCACGTTGCCAACCCTAACCTCGCAAGCATAAAACGCGGGAAGAGGAGGAGGATGTGCATGATGGTGGCATTGGCGTTGTGAGGAGGTCGTCGATCGTCTCCGTCGTTCATCTCCACCGTCATCATGAGGAAGGCTGTTGTCGCTGTGAGGAGGTCGTCGTTCGTTTCTGTCGTCATCATGAGGAAGGTCGTTGCCGTTGCGAGGAGGTCATCATTCATCTCCGCCGTCCATATTTTTTACATATTAATTTTTAGCATCATGTGCAGCCTCATCGACAAGGTAGGAGTCGATGGCACGTGCATTTGCTAGGGAATGATGTTGTGGCTCTCTGAGAAGACCTTCATGCAAACGACGACGACAACATGTAGATCGGATGGCGATAAGTGTACACGGTCCTACAACCAGTCCTGGATGAAGAACGGTTCATAGTTTGATACAATATTGTTGTGTACTATACAATATTGATGTGAACTATACAATATTAATGTGTATTATACAATTTTTAAATTTTGATATGTATTATACTATTTGTTATGTAGTTTTACAAATCAAATGGTTGCGAATGAAAATTGTATTTTTTTTATAAATCTTGTATATATTGATGTGCATTACACATTTGGATGTGAATTATACAAATTTAGTTTGTATATTCGCGTAAACATGAATGACTACCACAATTTTTACAAAAAAAACTATACAAATTTATTATATAAAGAACCATACGATCGTTACAAAGAACCACATATTAATTATTAATATAAATTATATTGTACAAAGAACCATGCAAAATTTACAAATAACTGATGACTTTTTGAATGAACTATGAATTCTACAAAAAACATACAGTTGTTACAAAAGGAGCCTTGAATTATACAAAAAATGTTTGAGGATACAAACATATGCCCAGATAATGTCGCCCAACACAAATCTGGATATTTTTTAAATATGGTATTGCAAAAATACCGAAAATAAAATTAACTAAATTTAATATTTCAGAATATTAATTGATGTCTATAATTAATGTAAAAGTTGATGACCAAAATACCCTTTGGGCAAATAAATTGATGGTGCTGTTAGACTTGAATCTATCGGCTACAATCGTTGGCCTTCCTTAATGATGGAAGGACCAAGTCCTATTTGAACAACCCCCTATATATATTTGGAGCTGATCTGTGAGAGCATGAGGGCAGTGAGCCCGGACCACTAGATTTTGCTCATTTCTCTCATCATTTAAGCAATTAGCAGAATCTAGTGTTCTAGAATCATTGCTCTCATGCTCTTACAAAATTTTGCTCTCATAGTGTAAGATCGAGAAATTTTGAGAGCATGAGTACAATTAAGATGTGTTGTTGGATCACACTTTCCATTAATGATTAGGATTAAATTTCTTAACCTACCTTTTTCCCTTTCAACATCCGACCTTTTGAACTCCCCCCACTTTTGTTTCCTTCCATGAACCTTCCATAACAAAGGACTTTTTAAAATAATTATATAAATATTGGTAATTAATTAAATAGTCATCAAGTTTAAATATTTTAAAAATAGTTATTAATCAGCACTTGAGGTGTCGATTCGGAAAGTTAATTTCAAATCAGCAACTCAGGTGCCCATTTCGATTTCTTCCTTTTAGATAATTTGTATTTATATCCTTCATTTGATTGTCATCCAAATCAACACATTTTTTATTTCTCCAATGGAGGGACATGAATGCAAAAGTCCCACAAGAGTGCAAGCCCAAATCGCCACCTTATGTGCCAATTTGGGGTTGAACCCTTTTGGGCTATTTGCATTCATGCCCCTCTGGAGACAAAAGGAATGTTGGATGATTTTTTCTCCACCAATTTAAGGATTTAACATGTGTATAGGAATGCAAATGACCCATAAAGATCCATTATAATAACTATATTATCATAATGATGGGGATGATAATTATACCATCCATATTTGTCGTACAAATATTAGTAAATATTTTAAATATTTTCAGAACTAACTTGATGAATTGACTCCACTCCAGATAAATTGATATTATATAAGCTCCAAGTCTCACTTTTCATAAAAATATAGAACATAATATTTTATAGTAAATAATTTATTACAAATATCATTTTATGATCTATATTCTTTTGTGATGCATTATATCCATCTTTTCAGAAAACACAAATACTCTTAATACTTTAGATAAATTCTTTAATCTTGTAGATCGAATCCTCACAATATAAACTACATTTATTTTGAATGTCAATTAAATTGAAAATATAAAATAATTATTAATATTTTAGATTTATTTTTTTATCTCGTGGATCGATTTCTCTAATATAAATTATATTTATTTTGAATGTCAATTAAACTCAAAATATAAAATAATTCTTGATATTTACCAAATTATTCAAAATAAATGTAGTTTATATTGTGAGAAATCGATGCACAAGATTACAAATTTAAATTTCATATTACGAATTATTTCAATTCATAATATTATAACAATATACTTATTATAATACACTTTTTTGGTCATTTACGTTCCTATCTCAAATGTTGCTTCCTCAATTTAGTGGAGAAAAAAACACTCAACTTGTCTTGCACCCTTATGGGCTAGTTGCATCGATGCCACCCCTTTGAAGAAACAAATGGAATATTGGATGATTTAAAGGAGAAACAAAAGGAATTTGGGTGATTTGGATGGAAATAAAAAGATGGATATAAATATAAATTATCCGAAAGCGAGAAATCCAAATATCGACATCTGAGGCACCGATTTGAGATTGATTTCTCAAATTGACACTTCGAGTGCCGATTAATAATTATTTTTTAAATATTTAAACTTGATCTCTAGTTGATTAATTAAAAATATTTTAATAATTATATTAAAAAAAGTCCCTACAACAAAAGGTGTTCTCCAGAAGTCAGTCACGGCTCCTGCCGTCTCCCTCCGTTTTCGCACCTCGTCAATGACATTAGCGGCTCCATTATCTTCCTCCTAGCACTTGCTGGATCTGCATCCCTATGGCTACGTCCACGGACGGCTCCTAGGTCCTCCTCCTTGAACTCGAAAACAACCCAATCGGATCCGGATTGGGCCCATGCGTGGTGGAAGAGGAGAGAGTGCATGTATTGTTTTCAACGGATGGAGAAGATAATCCATGCGGATCACAGCCCTGTTGGTGACATGTTTCAGAACCCCTACTGGTTTAGTCGTGGGGGTGGACGGTGACAATAGACAATACTAATGTATCCATAATGAGGCCATTGGCATAGACCTCCGCATTGCGTTATATTAGGGCTTATTTAGTGGGGGCATTGGAATGGAAGAGTGGTTCCAAAAGAGCGCTCGGATCCTCTGCTGCACCGAGGGTTGCAGCAGACTCTGCTGCATCCTTTAGAGCCGCTCAATCACGATCGAGCGGTTCTTACGAAATCCCTCTTTTTGTGGGTCCGGATCGAAGGATTTCCTGGAAACTGCTCGATCGTGATCGAGCAGCCCCAAAAGGTACAGCAGAGGCTGCTGCAATCCTCAGTGCAGCAGAGGATTGCTGCCCTCCAAAAGAACGGTTGGACTTTTTGATGTACAGAGGGAGTTGCAAAGAGGGAAAAGGATTTGGGGTTTCTAAGGTGAAGGGAAATTGTTGGAGAAATGGGGAAATAACAATTGTTTGGCCTCCCAACATCATTCCAACCACTAAATTGTAGACAAAAGTTAGTTTATTTCCCCAACAACCAATCCGTCAGAAAAAAAAAACTTATTTGAAGCCACGATAGGATAGCCGTCACTAATGGTCATCACAAGTAACACATTTTCCTGTAGTACCAGTTCTCGGGGGAAACAGATGTGTATAAATAGACTTTGCATAAAACAATGGGATTTTATCACTTGTGCCCCTCCGAGATGTTGCAATATCAGTTATGCCCCTATCTTTTTGGTAATATCAGTTGTGCCCCTCAAAACTTGCTCCGTCATCAGTTGTGCCCTTCCGTCAGATTGACCGTCTATGAGTTGACTTAACCATGGTTTTTTCAAACCTTGGTGAAGTTAAGAGGGGTATTATTGCCCAGACTCCTCTTCTTCCTCATCTTCCCCCATCTTCTTCTTCCTCCTCCTCCTCCCTCTCCACCCGGAACTCCTCCCCCGACCCTCTGCTCCGAGCTCCGCCCCAGCCTCCCTCCGCCCCGACCTCCCCCCGCCCCCGCTTCGAGCTCCTCCCCAGCCTCCCTCCGCCCGGATCCCCCCTTCCCGCCCCGAGCTCCGCCCCTAAGGCGGCTGATATTCAATCTGGAACACACACCTCCAGGTAGAAGTCATCTGCGTGTAGAAGGCACGCAAAGAAATCTCCATAATTCGACTTTCCAGGCGAAAGGGATCGATTGAGATGGAGTTATCCACGAAAAGTGATCTGTTTCCAGTACATGATGTGGTCTGATTAGAGATCGGCTGAGGACTGTGATGAGATTGGCGATCGTCCGTCTTGTTGTCGATCGCCACAATCGATGCCGGTCTGCTCAAGGATGCTCCCAAACTAATACGCTTCTCCGGAATCGCCATGTCCTTTCTTGCGCCTTCTGCTTGGATAATTGGCGGGACGGTGAAGGGAAGTTTTGATGACTTTACAGAGAAGCTCGGCGCAGTGGAGGCGGTGCGAGGGTAGGGAGGAGGAGCTCGAAATAGAGGGATGATCTGGTGGTGGGGGAAAAGCCGGTGGAGGAGCAGGGGGAAAAGGCGGTGGGGGAAAAGGGGGTGGGGGAGGTCGGGGCAGTGCGGGGGCCGGATGGGAGTTGCAGGGGGCAAGGGGGGAGGTGCGGAGGGTGAGGGCAACCGGGGGAGGGGGTGCAGGTGGCGGAGGGCAACCGGGGGAGGGGTGCGGGTGACGGAGGGGAGACCTGGGGCGGGGGTGCCGGGGCGGGTCGGCGAGGCAAGGGGACCTGGGGGCGCTGGGTCGGGTCGGCGGGGCAAGGGGGGCCGCGGGGTTGCGGGGGCTTGGGTGCGCATCATGGGCGGGGCGGTGGCGGCGGGCCGGGAGGAGGCGCGGGGAGCTCGGGGCGGAGCTGGGCGGTGCGGGGGAGGAGGTTGGAGGAGGAGGAAGAGGATGGGGAAGAGGAGGAGGAGGAGGAAGAAGAAGAGGATGAGGAAAAGGGTAAGAAATGACCATATAACCTTTTTAAAAAAATAATTCCGCTTATGTCCTCAAAGTTAACGTCCGTTTGTACTGTAGATGGACGGTCACTAACCCGAGGGGTACAAGTGATAAAATAACAAGTTTTGAGGGGCACAACTGATATTACCAAAAAGATAGGGGCATAACTGATATTGCAACATCTCGGAGGGGCACAAGTGATAAAATCCCTAAAACAATTGTCAGGATTATGAGCTCACTTCCTATAAGATTTCTAATCCTAATATTACTCTTAATCTTAAAACGAAGAATAGTGTAGCAGGGTGTGCAAGAGCAAAAGATTGTCAGCGATCACCTGTTATTGAAAAATCTATTCTAACAAAGGGTTTTCCTGGTCGTCACCGGTTCATCTTGGCACTTGTCTGCAGATGTTATCGACGTTAGCAGCTGGTGGTAAACCTTCAATCATTGGAATCTAGTAAACCGTAGTATTTGGAATATCTGAGTGGATCGTCGCGGATTCAATCGTAACTAATCTTCTTCAAAAACCCAAAGCTACGTCAGTGTGATGTGGAGATGAGACAGATCTCTTGGTGCGCACCACAGGAAAATATCAATTTGGCATGATGAGAGGAGAGGAGACGATCAATGCACGTGTCATATGCAAGACGCAACTGAGCAGTACAAATCAAAACCCAAGTTGGCATGCAGCGCACTTGTGAATCCATTATTGCATGCAGAGAACCTTCGGGAAGCAGCATCAATGACCAACTAACGTGAGGCTCCTGTCGAGCACCTCGTCCACACACGTGACTCGTACAAGCATGGAGTATCATCTCGTATTAATGCTCAAACTGTCCGGAATCGTCTTCCTTGCTTGTGGACTTCATGGTGGCAGATTTCAGTAGCTAAGAATAATTATAATAATATGTCTCCGAGAAATCTCTGCCTCAAACTTCACATGTATTCGGCGTATTGAGAGCGCTCAAAAATTGTTAAAACTTCTTATATTCCAATCCGTATATCCGGAACGTCGAATTGAATTGGAAGTTTGATCGCGTTAAAACTTCGTGCTTTTAACCATCACTGATGATGAGAAGAATGTAAAGTAAAAATTCCTATGCAAGATGGTTGTTAAGTTGGTCGCATCGCCATCACAAATCTTTTGATGAGATGATGGATAATAAGTGATGATGACGCATCAAATTTGATATTACACAAGTCAAGTGGACGCCCTTTTTTCTCGAACGCAAAGGGATCTCTATTTCTCTTTCCCACATATTTTGTTTACTTTATAGTAGACGCATGATTATGTTTCTTATCTCAGGGTAAGGAATTTTCAGCCTAAAATAGATTATCCCAAGATAAAATCATCATATTGTGATTACCTTATTTACAATAACTCATCAGGTATTTATCGCTTTCTTATACCTCAAATAAACCTCCCTCATTCCTTATCTCTCATGTTCCTTGACAATCATCCAAACGTGGCTAATGGCTTTGCTGATTTGTATGTATGGTATATGGAATAGGTCAAAATGGATGACAAGTGATGATGTACAATTTTATGAGTTATAAATATGATAAGGTGGCTTGGATGTAGCTAATGTCTATCGAGCCAAACAAGAGAGCAATGTTCTCAAAATCTTATGTCACTACAAAAATGTACAACATGAGAGATTATAAATAAGGGGATGGACAAAGAATAGCAGTCTCGAAAAGTATAAAAAGGGGCGGTCATTATGTGATTGTCTTTTCCTGTGATTAATAAAGGACATTTGATAAAACTCAGTAACTTTCTAGCTCATCTCTAAATATGTATGCTTATGACTAACCGTCCTGGATGAAAATGGTTGGATACAAATACCTATATAAATATAATCATATCCTTATCCATTTCTAAATAAGTTTTTTTTATCATTTTTCCATCTGAGATATTTGCAATATCAGTTATGTCCCTTCCTTTTTGAGAATATCAGTTCCACCCCTAACTTTTTCTACAATGATCACTTGCACCATTCGGGTTAGTTGCCATCCATCCTCATCCTAAACGAACATTAACTTCAAGGACACAATGGGTAATTAGAAAAAAAATAGCAAAGGTAGAAATGTTTTCCTCTCTTACAACCACTCATCCTCCTCATCCACGCCCATCCTCCACCTCCCCTTCTAGCCCCTCCTCCTCCAACCGCCCTCCCCTTCTATCCCCTATGTCTACACATCCAACATCCCCTCCCATTTCAGCCCCAACTCCAATGCCTCCTCCATCACTTCATTCCCTCCTCCTCCTCTAACCCATCGTCCGCCACACATTCCAGCCCCTCCTCCTCCGCCCCATCCTTCACCACACATTCCTGCCCTTCCTCCTCTGACTGCCCTCCCTTCCAACCCCTCCTCTTCCGCTTTGTCCTCCTCATCTGACCACCCTCCCCTTCCTCCTCCTCCTCCTCCGCCCTATCCTGATTATCTACCACGAGCTGCACCCACCGCACCGTCCATAACATCCTCCATCTCTTCCCTCACTACAAGAATTTAGGTTTTTCGGGACGATAACTGGTGACGATTCCATGTTGACCGTCCTTATTAATAGATTTCGAGGACGATTGTATGATAATCATCGTCAATAACCACATATTAGAGGATGGCTTACGGGGCATCGTCTCTTTTTATAATGAGGGAATAGGGACGGTCGTTAAAAATCGTCCCCTTTATCATAACCAATGCACTGCTCAAATTTTCCCTCCTGAGGGGTCTTTGGGGATGGTTCTGACCGTCCTCAAATATCTTCTATTGTCGTCACGACCGATCTGGGGCCATGGGTGGTGGACCAAAGGGGACGGTCGTTTACGATCGTCTCCTCTAGCATAACCAAGACATGCTCAATTTTTCCCTCCTGATGGCCCTTTGGGGACGGTTCTGACCATCCCCAAATGTCTTACATTGGTGTCGCGACCGATCTGGGGCCATAGGTGGTGGACCAAAGGGGACGGTCATTAATTACCGTCCCCTCTGTTATGACCAAAGCACTACTAAATTTTTCCCTCCTAAGGGGCCTTTAAGGATGGTTCTAACCATCCCCAATAGTCTTCTGTTTGTGTCGCGACCGATCTGAGGCCATGGATGGTGGACCAAAGGAGACTATCATTCATGATCGTCCCCTCTACCATAACCAAGACGCTTCTCAATTTTCCCTCCTGAGAGGCCTTTGGGGACGGTTCTGACCGTACCCAAATGTCTTCTGTTGGTGTCGCGATCGATCATGCATCATGTTGGGTGAACCAAAGGGGACAATCATGAATGATCATCCCCTCTGCCATGACCAAGGTACTGCTCAAATTTTCCCTCTTGAGGAGCCTTTGGGGACGATTCTGATTGTCCCCAATTGCCTTCTGTTGGCGTCACGACAAATCTGGAGCCTTAGGTGGTGGACCAAAGGTGATGATCGTTTGTGACCATCCCTTCTGCCATGACCAAGGTACTGCTCAATTTTTCTCTCCTGAGGAGCCTTTGGGGACGGTTATGACCGTTCTCAATTGTATTCTGTTGACGACGCGATCGATCTGGGGCCTTGGGTGGTGGACTAAAGGGGACGATCGTTAATGATTGTCCCCTCTGCTCGCTCGCGACCATCTCCCATGAGTGTGGAACATATGTTTTCACTTATACACAACTATTGGGGACAGTTAAAATGACCGTCCTTGATGGCCAGATCGAAAAAAACCCTTCGACCTCCTCACTTTCCCATTTCAACATACGCTCCCATGCCCCCCACCGCTCTCCCACCGCCTGACGTCCCTATTGCCTCCCCATTTTCTCTCGAGCTTGTCGGCTTCCTACATCTTAATTTCTGGTGATTACCAAGAACTCTTTATGTTTATTCTTCTCCATTTTCCTCCGTGAAAGAGGTACAAAATTACTATAACACAATATTATCATGTTTTCTTTGCAATAATATTTATCTTCTTTGCAATCATATGCTATTACTATAGTAAACTATACAAAATGTCTTCTTTGAATAATTTATTTCATTTTCTTTGCAATTATATTCAACCTTGATCTTTTACTATGTTCCCTACCTCATACCTATAGTGTGGGAAAAGAATAAAAAGTACATATAATTTAATTTTCTAATTGTGCAACGAAATGGATAAAATATGTATGGATAAAAGATACAATAATTTTTAGCAATATAAGAGAGTAATGATCATGTTCTTGGAATGGTTATTTCAATTAGAAAATGTTAATAAAAAATTTGGCGGTATCTAAATTTATTGTTCATGTGTGAAATGTAAGAATATTAAATGTAATGTTAGAGAGGAAGTTTATAGCCATCTCGTACTCAACAGATTTTAATTGTGTTACTCTATTTGGACTGAACATGGAGAGGTTATAGAGCATATGTGAATGGATGAGGATATGGATGTAGGTGTAGGAGGCAGTACACAATCTTTGAATAATGTTAATCACAAGTTACTTAATTTAATGGATGACTTAAGAAGACCTGAAACAGAAGACATCGGTTTAGATGATAGGTTTAAGAGTAGTTTGCCAGATGCAGAAGCCATGTTGGCTCCTGGGGTGGAAATGGCGCATTTAGAATTTTTATTAGAGTTGTTTAAGATGAAAGTAAGGAACGGATAGACGGCTACAATGATGACATATGTATTGTCTTTAATTCATAAGTTATTGAATAATCCTGAGAAGTTTACAAAGGATTGTAAAGAGGCAAAACAACGATTACATTCGCTAGGTCTGAAATAAGAGAAAATCGATGTTTGTGTTAATGATTGTGTACTTTTTCGAGGAGAAAATTCACATTTAGTACTTTGTCCTTATTGTGAAGCTTCCATATATAAAGAAGGAAAAAGTAATTTAAAGAGAAAGAAGTAATCGGTGAAGATATTACGTTACTTTCCATTAATTCCAAGATTAAAACGTCTCTTTATGTCAGAAAAAATCGTAAAGTGGATGATGTGACATTCTCGTTCAAATAAACGAGATGCTAATGAAATTATAAGATATCGATCTGATGCAGAAGAATGGATAAAATTTGATCAGAGATATCCTCATTTCTCTCAAGATGAGAGAAATATTCGGTTCGGGTTAGCTTTAAATGGTTTCAATCCATTTGGTAATATGAGTTTCAGTTGCAGCATTTGGCCCATGATTTTGATGGTCTATAATCTACCACCATGGATGTCAACGAGTTCTTCATTATGATGATGACACGGAATGCCTACATATGATGTATGTAGGAAAGAAACATTTATATTGCATGCCACACTGTTGTGGACTGCAAATGATTCCCCAACATATGCAAATATGTCTAAATGGAGTACTAAGGAAAAACTCGTGTGTCCTGTCTGTTTTGAAAAAATACATTCAACTTGGTGTACTGGAAGTATGAAGCATTATTATTTGGGTCATCGTCGATTCCTGCCATTGAAACATAGATGGCAAAGGACAGATAATATTAAGAAATTTGATGATTTACCATTTGGACACCAACTTGATTTAACTCATGTGAATGATAACAATATTTGGAAATAACGATTACTTGTACAAAGCAATTGTTTAGGACGGACTTTGAAGAAAAGTATGGCCGGTGGATGGAGGAATCACAGTATTGTTTTCAGAAAATTACCATACTAGAAACATTTATAAATTCATCATAATTTGGATATCATGCATATTGAGAAGAAAATTTTGGAAAATATTTTGAGGATGTTACATCCTTCAGGACAATCGAAAGATAATTTAAGGACGAGACATGATTTAGTTCAACTTGGTATACACGAAGAATTACAACCAATTGAATTAGACAATGGACGGATTACTATACCTCGAGTAATATATACATCAATCAATAGTGAGCGTGATAAAATTCTCATCTTCCTAAAAAATTTGAAAGTATCAGATGAGTTCTCATTCCAGTTGTCGAGGTGCATAAATGAGAGAGAACATAAAATAACCGGATTAAAAAGTTAAGACTGTTATGTTTACATGTAAGTATTACTCCTATTCGCTATTCGCGGGATTGTTGATGATGTTGTTCTACAATCCTTAACAGAATTGAGTGGATTTTTCAAAGTCTTGTGTTCGAAGGTTATAGATTCATTGATCTTACAAAGACTTGAAGAAGACATTGTTATTACATTACGCAAATTAGAGAAGATATTCCCACCTGCTTTTTTTGATGTAATGGTTCAATTAATAATTCATCTAGTAGGTGAAGTAAGGATCGGTGGACCGGTTCAATATCGTTGGATGTATCCAATAGAAAGATATCTTCGAAAATTAAAAATTATGGTCTTTAATGAAGCACAACCTAAAGGATGTATTGCTGAGGATTATCTTTGTGAATAGTGTATTAATTTTTGTGAAATGTATATGGAAGGTGGAAGCATACGTTTCAACCGATTTGAACGAAATGATGAAGGTGAAGTTGTAGTGGAAGGGGATGAATCCAAATTATGGGGCGTTCAATCATGTGGCATGCATATATTTAGCGGTACCCGTCGTGTAATATCCGACGAGGATAGAAAATCTGATACATGACTATATTTTGATGCAGTTATCAGAGATTGATGAGTTTTTTTGATGAGTACAATTCATTATTTAGTGAGACTCACCTTAAATCTCAATTCATCAATTGGTTCCATTCACATGTAAAGCAATTAAAGGAAATGAAAGATGACATGCGGAAATTTAACCTTGACATTCTTGAACATATACTGTATTCACAAGTTATTTTATACAAGGATTATATTATGAATGGCTACAGATTTAGAATAAAGTCCGCCGACGAGAGTAAATCAATGCAAATGTCCGGTGTTATAGTAAAAACAGACTTACCTTCCGATTTAGACAACTACTATGGGAAATTAATTGACATAATAGAGATCATCTTTACTCATGAATGTTGATGTGTTTTTTATGTGAAATTGATTAAATGTCGATCGTGAGGGGATATGATATAGAAGAGATAGAAATGGGATTATTTCTTTAAAACAATCAAGGAAATTGCAAGCAAATGAGCCTTTTACTCTTGCCAGTCATGTAGAATAGGTGTTCTACATTCCAGACAACTTAAGTGATGGGATCATATCCGTGAGGATAGTACCAAGAGATTTTTTTGATGCCAATGATGATGATGAGTTGTTAAATATAAACGACACATATCAAGCTGAGATACAAAAACATCCATCTGATATTGTAGATGTGGATGTGATAGCATGTACTGGAAGGTTTTGTGATGGTGTTATCCATGTTTAAAGTGTAAGTTCATCAATAACTTTTTTCAAAATCGTTTGATTTAATATGTGAAATATATAATTCTTGTTAAATCATTTAAATATTTCATTATATATGCAGATATGCTCCACGTCCTAGACGCATTCGGGATGCACCGCCTGTACCACGTGTAGGGAGTGAGACCTCTGATCCTGACGAATCAAGTGGCTCACCTAGACGTAGAGGCCCATCACAGTGTCGAGTGTTAAACCGACTGCATTTCGGTGATACACTTACTATACGGATAGTTGGAGGTGATGCAATGGGAGAGAACTCGGTTATATTTCAGAGTTACCTGAGGCAGGTATGCAGAGCCAGGGTTCTATCCACATTACAAACTGACGTTTAGTGGAGCAATCAATAAAAGATGCCATTCTTCATGATTTGAAGGTATTTAAAACTAATAACAAACCATAGTTGTTATTGTTGAGTATATAAACTAACTTATTTTTTGTATCATTTACTGTGAAGTCTAATTTTCATACGATCGTGACCCAACCAGAGATTCTCTAATTCTAGGAAATGGCGCAGAATTACTGCATAAAGATCAAGCTCATTTGAAGGTCCGAGTAAGTACAATAACTTAGTTTTTCATCATTTATGAAATGTATGTATGTAATTTTCTTACAAATTTTTAATACTTCGACTTGGAGCTACCATTGAATATACTTTTGGCGAATAAGATAATGATGATGATGATGATGATGATGACGACGACGATGACGATGACAGTGCAGTTGAGGACGACACTTAGGATCACTTTATATGTTTTCTTTAGTTTGTAGGATATATAGTTTAGTATATTGTATAATTAATTTTAACAATTACTTTGAAAAGTAGCTTACTTTATTTAAATAGTTTGAATAGTTTGTGATAGAGTAGTTTTATTTGAATCTGTTTGTGTAGTCGTCATTTCAAACATTTCGTGTAAATTTGAGTTTGTAATGAATGTTATTTTCTTTGTTGATCTTACTCTTTATGATGAAGATACAAATATTGTTACATGTATACAATAATAAAGTCATTGCGATTTCTCAGTGAGGGAACTACGATCTCCCTTAGCATAGTGGGTAGTTGACGAATCTCCATTTCATCACCTTTATTCTGTCATTTTGACCTTAAAAATCCTATTAAATGCATGTAAATACCTCTAATTTGAATAAATTGATATTCACACTTTGTTTTATAAATATTATATAAAATAATTTTTAATGCCAAAATTATAGAATATATAAAAGAAAAGAAACAAAATATAAAATACTAAAGGTTTTTTATGACCCTAAACCCTGAGACCTAGGCATCTTGATGACTAGGTCGACAAGAAATAAAGTAGGGGGAGATAAGGGCCAATAATATAATAAAAATCCCATTTATTAATTCCTCAATAATTCATTTTTGGGACCCGTTTTATTTTCCACTCTTTATACCTCAAATAGAGAAACTTTGTACATGAAATTTGTAGATAATAAAATATAGAAAATAAAAAATTAATTTCATACAAAAATAATATATAATGTAAAAAGATATACTCCAAATAAGATTCCAAAATCCCAATTTCCTAGACTCATATCTCTCAAATAAAAATTCAAAATATACTAAAGTCATATTTAGTTATATATAAATTTTAATAGCTATTTATTGAAGGTATTTTCATATTTTTTGGAGTTAAGATGTGAAAGTTAGATTTTGAATCCTTATTATACAATAAATCTAAATAAAATAATCATTTTATTTATTATTTATTATTTTTATACTTTTATATTTTTATAATTATTTAATAGTATTTACATTATATATACAATTAAAACTAAAATAAAACCACCAATAACAAATATGTAAATAAAATACAAAGATAAAATACTAATAGCTAATCATATACAATTAATACACCTATTTTTCTAAGTGTATATATTATATCAAAAAATATAACAAAAATATATTTATGTATATAAAAATAAGTTATAATTTTATAAAATAAGAAAAGAAAATAATAAAAATACAAAATATAAAATAAAAATAAAAGATTCCAAAATATAGATAAATATACCTATAATTAAACCTTAAAGAATAACTTGTAAAAAAAGCTCAAAAAATAAAAATCATAATAAAGTACTATAAAAATAAAGATTTTTTATTTTTAATCTAAAAATAATAGATTCATTTAATAATTATTTTAGATTTAATGAATCTTTTTGTGGCAGGTTTTTCATGATTGGTCCACATGGACCAACCAGGTGACAGGGAGGGTTGACTCCGATCAACTTCTCTAACTCACCTGTAGCCTATGTCAAAACTAGGTTTTGAAATGTTTTCTCATTTTTTTTCTCCAAAGATTCGCTCCTCCTTTTGGGTTGATTTCTTCTGTAAAGTTTTTCCTCGTCCATTATACATACATGCCTAGATCTTTCCTTGGGCCAACGACCACTACATTGATGTTGCACATTGTTATTTGTAGCCATTTCAACCATGCCTATACATATGCCATCCCCAGCTTTCCTCTCGAATTTGAATCCCTTTTGGCCTTGATCTTACCATCTCTTCGTGAGCCTTGGATCTATGTTCGTGATAGGGACCTCTCTAGCCATCTGGAGCAAAGTCGGACGTGGTTGTAGGTCGATTCCAGCATCTCCGATGAACCTCCTCCATGAGGTACCTATCTTGCAGCCCATGTGCTGCTCGAGGTTTTATTTTCTTGCTTATTAGCTTAGATTTCTCTTTTCATCTCACTTTTGCTCTTAATTATCGCTTGTAATCGTCCCGATAGTGTAAAATCCAAACCACCACGTCTGGCAAAGATCCGCTCCGCCACCTTGTCTTCATTATTTCAGACCGTGCCTCACCCACAAACCACACCATTTCTTCCTCGGCACCTTTCTCTTCACCCTCCACCTTCCATCCACCTCGAGACCTCTCGGATTGAGTTCCCCGTGATCCATCCTTCACCATCACCAGAGCACATCCGCCATGTCATTTCTCACTCCATTTCACCCTAGAAACACCTCAGGAACCTTTGCATCTCTGTGTTTGATCTTATAGTGCAGCTACCAGAACCAAAGGCCGGATCACAAGGCAATTTTGGTTAGGAGGAGGCTCTCCAGGTCGCCAAGTCTTTACGCAAGTCTAGGACCCCATCAATGGGTCCTGGTTAGATCTGAAGGTACTAGCAGGTGCGGATCGTCACCAGATTTATTTTGAGCTATAAGCAACTTAGGTGGCCGGATTGGTGAGATCGACGTGTTCGAACGAGGTCGGAGTATGAATTCTTCCCTGTTTATGCACGCCCCTTCTCCGTCGTCGGATCATCAGGCAGTGCCTAGATCTTCAGATACCATTATATCTTTTGAGCTAGTACCGTAGGATCCTTGTGCAGGATCTAATCGTGGACATCAAAGCCAATGTGTCATCATCTCATCTAATGCAGACGCGTGGCAAGTGGATCACATCCGTCATCCGCTCCCACCCAAGCTTTAGGTATTTTGCTTATTACACCCAAGTGCTTTTTTATTTAATATTTGGAACTTAATCTTTCCTTTGCCATTATATATTTCTTTAATATTTGTGATTTGCCCCCAAACTTTTCTGTATTTGCAGTCTAGTCTATTCCATGTCACCTCATGTGTGGTTGCATGTGATGTGAATTAGGAAATTTTGCAACCACATCCTTGGAGTTTTTTGTATTTCATTTTGGATCAAGGAAATTTTATTCACATTATAATATTTATGGACAAATTGCAACTCTGGCCTTGTTTTTTATTTTATTTACATATATGCCCCAGTTTGGCCATGTATTTTTGTGTCTTTGTTGTATTATTTAAAAAAGAGAATATGCTTAGAAAAATCCCCAAAAAATAGCCTTGAGTTCTTAGATGCTTGAATTTCACGTTGTATATTTATTTTAGCATTTTAGAATTTTTAATACTTATTAACAATGAAATTAACCTAAATATTCCCTGTCAACAATATAAAATACCAAAAAATATAAAATATTTTTTGAAAAATTCAAAAAAAAATAGTTTTTGTATTTTTTATTTCACAATTCCAGACCAAAAATACTTAAAAATATCAAAAGAAAACTTTTAAAAATTGAAAACCCCAAAATCTCTTATATAAATCTATAAAATTCCTAAATATATGAAAAATAACATTTTCTATTTTATAATTTTATTTATATTATTATCTATATATTAAAATTAATTTTGAAAATTTTGTACTTCAATTGCTATTTTTAATTTCCATTTCAGTTTCAGTTATTTAATTAATCCCTGATTTAGGGTATTTTTTACTTTACAAATACATAAAAATTTAGCAAAATTATCCAAAAAATCATAAAAATAATAATAAAATATATAAAATACAGAAACATTTTATTCTCTTTATTTTGACTCCTTTTATTATATACTCTTATATAACTTATATTACTTATTTAAAGAAATCTAAAATTCTAAAAATAGAAAAATAAAATCTAAAAACATTGAGTCAAAACAAACTAAAAAATATAAAAAAATAAAGTAAAAAAATTAAAAATTAAAACCCCCCAAAAAGAAATATAAACAAACAAGCACGACCACATTTGCACTTCACTTGCATAATCTATCCTTTTCTACTCCTTGTGTTCGACCTCTACACATACTTGCACCTATACACATTTTTATTGTAGAGTTATAATAAATTTTAACTACACACATTATTTTCATTTCTTGATGATTATTGTGGGTTAATTGTTGAATTTAATGGTTTTCTTGAGCGATTGCTTCGACGATTGTTGATCCGCCTTGTGGATTGAGAAGACCAGGAAATTGTTATTGCAGTGGTTAAAAGACAATGCAAAAGGAATTGTCTTAAAGTAGCATAGTTAGCCATCTAACGGTCCATACTTACACCCATATTGGCTAGAAATGGATGCAACTATTCATATAAGCTTGTGTCAGTCATTATTTTTCTTGAGTTCAAAAAAATCCCATAAAATTGCAAAATTCAAAATTAATAAAAATTCACTAATTTTGGAGTTGATGTATTCCTAATACATTCACTATCACTCAAAGCTTGAAGAATTGAGGACACTTGGTTTTCGAGATCTTGAGAGTTTGAGTTAACCAAACTTAGTCATTAGGGTTTTGAAACTTAATAATCCACACTTCCCTAGTTTGATTGTTTGAGTGCTATATTGCACTATTCATCTCTACCTTCTGAAGAATATGATCAGCACATCACTCTCACAACTGCATGATTGATCAGATGATTGGAGTTATCACTTGATGAACTAGGACATGAGATTCGAGTTTAGACCCAATCTAAGGATGCTCGAGGATGGGATAAAGTCAATGAAGGCTTCAAGAAACCTGAATGTTAGCAAACCCTAGCTAGTATGCGAACAATTTCACATGATATATTTTCATATTTACTTATGTGCTAGGATGTGGTGAAATTAAATAATTGTTAATTAGTGTGCACCAACTCTTGGTAAAAGTAGTGAAGCCAACCTATGAAACAAATTTCGAGAGAAGTTCTCTCATTCAACTACAAGGAAAAGCTCTCTTATTACAAAATGCAAATTCAAAGAGCTTCCACCAAATGCGAGCGCTCCCAAGCATTTCAAAGAATCCATTTGGTGTACTCCTAGGAAAACAAGTGCAGACAACTCCGAGCTCTCTTGATGGACACATTGATCAACAAACAAAAAAAACATACATGTGTTGACTAATAAGGCACTCGAGAGGAACCTTGTTCTAATGTGAGGGAGAGACGAAAATATACAATCCCATGCCCTTCATGACCTAGTCTTCCATCTACACTTTCAGAGTCTGACAGACTAATGAGACGATGGATTGAATGAAAGTACTGACTTATTCCCTAATGTTGAGGATTAGGTTTAGCAGTGAATCTTTTGGACAAGAACCTTGGGTCACATCTCGAATAGACTCTCATGATTGCAGTACACTAAATTTCATATCCTTATATTATATGTACAAACAGAGAGTTTGATAATTATAGAAGTTGGATTCCTTTTGACTAAAGCATGGTTGAGCCCAGAATTTTAGGATCACTTAAATTAAGGGTCTTCAATGAAACGAGCCTCGGAAATTCACATGCACTGATAGGAATTAATACAACTTCATCATTCTTTAGATGCTCAAGGATGAGTATAGTTTAAGTATAGCAGTGTAAAAAAATCTCTGATTGATCATCACTATTCTCTCTTTTTATCCCCGAAGAACAAGAACTTCATTTCAAATCTTCATTAATTCCACATCATTAACAATACTCCTCCATGTAATTAACCTTAATTACTAACCTTAATTATTGTATATTTATCACTAACATTTCTTTATTTTTTCTTATATTAAAAACTCCAAAAAATAGATAAATATTGTAGATATTTGTTTTGGCTTTAAAAAGAAATTAAAAATACAAAAAATAATAAAACCTTGAAACTGCAATGTTCTTATTCCTTAAAAATGCTTCCAAAAATATTTCTCTATGTTTTTTTTATCTATTTTGTCATTTTGGTCCTCATGAAACTTCTAGATTTCATCAAGATCTACGACCATCATGTTTTGTGTTTTTTCTAAGATTCCTTTTATTTGTTTTTGAAGTTCTCTTTATTTTTCCATTTGTGAATAATGAGATTGGGCCATGTGATGATGCCCTCTGGGTTGCCCACGTAGCCTCTTCCTCGGGCACCACATGTCCTCTCCTTTGACCGTTGGATCCACCTTCATCCACCTCAATCACAACCATTCATCCCCAATTATCTTTCAGCCATCTGATGAGATCATCATATCTCATTAGAGCCACCCACTTCTGCCTTCATATCCACAACTAGATGAATCCACATCTAACGAATACGCTCCATCCACACCACCTCTCCGCTTCGAGCCATAGGATGAAGCCCTCGCTTCATACCCACCACACATCAGTGCCAAAATCCCAACCGTTAGATCAGATCCTTTGATCTCATCTAACTCTCTCCCTTGCACCTCTATCTAGACCGTTGGATTACAAGATCCAACGACCATCCTCGTGTCTTCCACCTTCTGCCTTCTCTTCCCAATCGTTTAGTCTCGCCAACCTTGCTCCCCTTTCCTATTATCGTTCCATTACTCCTCTATCTCATCCCAATCTAACGCCTCCTCGACGAAGCCCAATCATCCCCCTTCTTCGTTGGGTCGTTACCCAGCCATAACCCATCTCCAAGGCCACCATTGATTGTTACAAACCTCACCGCCACCTCCATAACGATAGAGCATCTCCATCTATAAATCACCCTCCTTCGCCTCACTATACTTTCGTCCACCATTTCACAGGCAGAGGCCCAGCTTCCCTCGCCCCTTCGGTGACAGCAGAGGGGTGAATAGTTTAGGCAATGATGACTTTCTAACTAGGTGATGACCCACAGTGTTGACCGACATGCCTTGGCCACCTAGCAGCCAATCGAGGGTCGAGGACCATCTGGTCTCATCGTGCGAAGACCAAAGCTTCATCCAGAGCTCAGCCCAAGCCACCTCTGATCGCCTTCTTCCTCCTCAAATCCTCCATGTACATGGTCCTTGTTTTTCTTTTGTTTTCTCCATTTTATCTGATGTACACACGCCACCCCACCATCAAAGAACCACACCAACATGTCCATCGAATGCCTATAACATTCGAGGAGGGTCCAGAACACCATTTCTTTTCATCAGAACCTGCTTCACGTTGCCTCCTTTCCTCCACCATCACAACGGAGGAACCCACCGATCCACCACATTATTCACCCTTCTCCATCTCCCATCCATCATGCCTATGCACACCAATTGGCTTCATCTATGATTATAACGTTTGTAGGTACAATTTCATCAATGGTCAGAGCTAGAACCTCCGCATTGATCTCCTCTGCCTCCTCAGACGAGTCTTCATCGCCAGCTCACGACAACCCTTGTTGTCACCGCCTCAGCTCGTCAGCATCTTATCCCATAATAGTGGAAGCTCTCGCGAACTTTAGGCACCTTGGAAGGGCATGGAGGATGAAGTGGCACCTCTCCGAAGATCCATAAGCACCACCACCCTTGCGTCCATGATTGAAGAGAAGTTGCCATTGGTTGGGCCTCCTCGACAACCATCCAACAACCCTGACATCGCCACGTCTCTCTGCCCAAACCAAGAGGCTCAGTCCAGCCAAGCCATCTCCAAACCACCTTGGGTCGCCCACGTGGCCCGAGGCACCTGCTTTGGAGACCGAGCCTATATCCCGCCCGAGCCTCACTCTGAACCTAACTACGCATGTGGTTGGGACATTTCGCAGAGTGTGTCGCACATGTCTTCAAAATTACAAACACATCCAATCCAGGCACATGTGTCGTATGGGTATTTTGCAAGGAGGCCCCGTCAGCTTTCACAAATTACAAATATGCCTCTGTAGGGACTTTTCTGCATAGTTATTTCTTATTTTACAGGTTTTTCTTTACATTTCTGCCCCTAGCACTATTTTCTTCGTAACTTGAGCATTTGAACTCAAAAGTAGATGATTTCAGTTTCATTTTTCATTAATTTTGTTCTTTATCTAATGATGATTAAATTATATAGCTAAATTCCTAAGCACATAGTGTCTACTGCTTCTTTATTTAAAATGCCATTTGCTCTATATTAATTTATCTTATGCAACACTTGTCTATAAATTAACCCTTACTTGACTGCTCATGGATTTGATAACTTTAGTTCATATTGTAAATCAGCTTGCATATCAATGCATTGTATCTTATCTATCTGCATTTAAAAATCAAATTAAAACATGCATGCATCATATTATTTTGTCTCTGCATAAAGCTTTGCATTATTCATTCTCTGCATATTATCTGTGCATTTAGTCTGCATATACCTAGACCTGAGAATATTGTCGCTCAATATTTAATCAATAATTTTCAATGAATAGATGAGGAGGTTCGTGTCCCTGTGTTCGATCTTAGTACGCTTACTAAGTAAAATGATCTTTACATATTCGAAGTTGTAGTTTTTGCTGAATCATTTCTAACACATAAACTACGATCAAATACTAACATGGTAATTTATTACGATTCGTCAATTCACAATGATTACATCATATTATCCACAATGAATCATCCCAAGTGGCATCTCAATTTCAAAAGTTGACTCATCTTGTTATGACTTCTGCTGACTTATCTCATTACTAGAAAAAGAGTAGAAGGTGATTTACAGCAGGTGAGCCTATCCATCTCATTTGCCATTAACATAAATTCTAATATAATGATACGAACGATTCTGATTCTGGACAATGCGGCCATGACCGTGTAATATCATGTTTATGGATCCCTAAGGCGCTAAAATGTTTCAAGCAATATAGGATCGAAAAAGTTATATGAACTCAACAACAAAGAGGGAAGGGCACATCATTACCTCAAATCTTGCCTACTCGGCACCTTTGTTCATGGAGAAATGGCATGTAATGGGCATCGTTAATGACAAGCACCCCGGTACGAGGATGGCCTTGATCTCCTCTACGCAGTGGTGGCATCAGATCATTGACTTGATGCACTCCAACGAGCTCCGACAGTGGTCCGGTGAGGGGAAGGTACGACTTCTAAGGGTTAGGGTTTTTAGGGGAGAGAAAAAGTTGCTCTTATGTGCAAGAAATCCAGGTCTGGATTTTGGTTCGGATCTAAAAAGGAGCTTGACCCGGTCTCACAAAAATGGTCATAATTTGAGATCTCGAACTCAGATTTTAATGTTATTGGGGCTCTTTGAAAAGGTCTTGATGAGTATTATAAGATAGAGTGCTCATTCATCCACTCGGATATTGAATCATAGCATAATTTAAGAAAACGATTGGACCCCATTACGAGGGATCTCACACAGACTAACGGAAGGGCACGAGTGATCATTGTGGAAGACGTCAGAGGTCGAACTAATATTTCCAAAAAGAGAGGAGTATAACTGATATTGCAATATTTCAAAAGGGTAAACTGATAAAAACCCTTAAAATATGAATACAAATGAACAACTATTGATCGTATATGAAAAATATATTCCGATATTTAAGGGTTTTTTTACAGTTGTGCTCCTCTTATATTTTGCAGTAACAATTAAGCTTCTCTCTTTTTACAATATCAGTTGTGGCCCTACCTTCTTGGCAATTAATAGTTGTGCTACTCATATTAGTTTCTATCCATTCCCTTCCCATACATAAGCTATCTCAAGGGTACAAGTGTAACTCAAAAGAAAATGATGGATAAAACTATAATTTTACGAAAATTGTACGGGGGGTCTAAGAAATTTTTACTAAATCAAGTTTTGATTTGCATAAATTATGGCTTAAATTATCTCATTAACGGTGATACCAGTCCGAGGAGTTTTTTTTCCTGACAGGGCATCCCCATCACCCAAATACCCTGTCAGGGCATCTGACCTCATTATTTCCCTGTCAGGGCATCAATCGCCAAACGGTTTGTCGATCGGCGAACCGTTTGCCGATTGTGCATAAAATAATATATAATATTATCTAGAAAACTTTTTGAATTTTATATATTAAAAATAATATATAAAAATATTTGGAATTGAGAATTGACAAATGGTATGCCGATTCTCATTCCAATGTTTTTATATATTATTTTTAGTAATATAAAATTTAAAAGTTTTCCGGAATAAGTTTCGATCGGCGAACGGTTTGCCGATCGGCCCGTTCGCCGATCGATGTCCTGGCAGAGAAATACTGTGGTCAGATGTCCTAACAGGGCATTTGGATGATGAAGATGTCCTGTTAGGGAAAAAACTCGCCCGATCAACTTTCCCAAGAAGGTAGAGGGCACAGTTGACATTGAAAAAAGAGGGAGAATAACCGATATTGCAGAATCTAAGAGGGAAACGAACGTAAAAAATCCACGAATATGAATTCTTATTTCTCTGTGCCCCGTTCTCACTTTCGCGTGAACTTTTATATAATTTTATTAATCCTTGTTCCCGATTGCAAAGCTTACAAGAATCCGTTCAAATCCGCGGAATTGGGCGATATCAGGTGTGGAAGGAGATAGAAACTTCCAGTCTCAGAAAGCAGCCAAGTTAGACCAACAACAGTCGCCTCCCCTGTTCTTCAAGGTTATTCCCCAACACGACAATAGATTAGTAGATGGATGTGGCATCTTTGACTTTTATTCTAACCGTTAGTTAATATTTAACCATTACATGGTAACTTATATGCCATATTATAAACAAGTTCTAACTTTCCTACCAAACACCTTGGAGTGGCCCTCCTCTCTCATTGTAGGATATGCTCATGACTTGTTTCTTTTTGGATAAATTTAAATAAGAAATGCCACTTTAATTAATAAGTTAGTTATACTATGAAATCTATAATTAGCTACAGATCTAAGGCTAAAGAATAACTTTTATATTTTCTCAAACCATAACTTATAGCCTTATACAATTACATGGCAACTCTTGAAATCTTTGTAAATGCATCATTACACTATGATATTATTAACTCCTACACCATAGCCTCTGTGGATTAATTTCCATCAATCTTGTTGTTAACTTCATCTGGATTTGTGATAAAAAATGCAAATTTACCATTGATGGAGCGTCATTTACAAAACAATAACTCTTCCTCCTCTTCCAAGCACAAGCCTTCACCATGCTTCATAGATTGCTTTGGCGTCCCAGTCCACATCTTTGGAGCTACTCGACCGATTTCCTCCCATGATTGGGAATAGCTCCCCCCATATGTCTCGAGCTAACCACTAATTGCATGTTTCTCACTTCACTCTGAGCTCTTCCATCTCACAACGCCTCCTAACCACGAGCTCGTTTGACCTTCTCCCCTCTTAGTTACCAACTCCCTGAACTTTTTGCCTCAGCCAGCTTCGAGCTCCTCACTCTCAATCCCTAATTCCTGATTTCCAAGACATTCCAATGCCAATCTCCCTCCTCTAGGCCTTAATCTTCTAATCCCTCCAAATGTTGAGCTCCATCCTCCAAACCGCAACTTCCCCACCATCTTCCCCCTAATGTTAGCCTCGTGCACGCTCGATAGCTACCCCACATTCCAAGCAACGTAAATACCCTTCCTGTCATACCCAAAGCTCTAAGAACTGAAGTTGTACCAAGATTTGATCAGACACCAAAGATCTCCTTACTTTTGGAGCACACGCTTGCAATTTCAGCATGGAGAATGAACTACAAGATATAGTGAATAGAAACGATCGCGAGCCTGCAACTTTTGCAGGTTCGAAGATAGCATGAAGCAATGCACTCTAACAAAGTTGAAGAACATGAACCAACATCTGCTAATAGTTGAACAGTTGTCTTTCCAAGCACATGTATTCATACATTGGTTTAGCTTGAAAAATACAAACATAGGGTTCCCACGAGAGGAGCAATAAAAAACCATCATCTCTCTACACTCGCCAATGGGTATCGATCGCAGCTCAGCTCAAATCTGCAGGCCAAAAAAACCGAAAGCCTGCAATAGCTGAGATCCTGCAACTACAAGGTAACATCTTTCATGCATCTAGACATATATTACATATGGAGTCCTAACAAGAAAGTGCTCTGTACATTAGGGCAGGCAGGTACATATCCAATAGTTGGTGACTGGATAGTTGGTAACATCCTCCTCGTTCTTGTTTATCTCCAAGCAGTGACAAAAGCATTGTCCTCTGCTATTTTGTTAGATTTAACCACGCCTGTTGGGATTGGTCCTACCAATTCCTCAGGGCCAAGATCAAGCTCTTCGGGTTTCCCAACATAGGCGAAGTTGAGATCTTTATTGGCAGCCAAAGCCAACAACTCTGACTCTTCTAAGCCCTTGGCTTGTCCAAGGCTGCATCTTTCTGTGCCATGCTTGGCCAAGGCATCCCTGAATTTCTTGATCTGAACACACACATCAGGAGAAATCAGCAAGACCCATATAGCAAATTAACATAATCATATTGTGGATCTAAACGGTTGAATTCAGAATGGTATGAGATGATTACCGTTGCATTGGTGCAGCTGAAGCTGCAAAGACGGCCGTTAGCTCCTCTATAGAACCTGAAGAACGGGAGAACATGAACGTTGAGGCTATAACACATGGATTTGTGCTCCTCGTAGTTCACTTGCAGGAAGAGCACATCTGGGTTCAACTCCGCAAATTGGCATATCTGCAGGGATAGCAACAAAATAATTAGATTTATATGAATCAGCAGCAAATAGGAAGGGGGGATGGATATGTGTACCTTGGGATGGAGGGCCTTGCAGCCTCCACAGCCAGGAGAGAAGAAATCGAGTATGACAAGCTTATCCCCAGCATTCAACAAGGATTCCACGAGATCCTGGGCAGAGGTGATGTCTTTCATGTTGGAATGGAGCCCCTTCTCCCACCATCTCGTGGTAAAGCTCACCAGTTTCATCTGCATATAGCAATTAACATCTTAGTAATCGGAACGTCTATTTACTCGTCAAGATCATCGATGTCAATCCATGTCTTAAAAATTAGGCATTTAAAGCAGGAAACATATCCCATCCAAACAACTGGCTCTGGCCAAATCAGATTTTTCGAACATGATTATGTCACCCAACTCAAGGCATGTAATTTGTGAAAACTCACAAATTACATGCTTTGAGTTGGGTGACATAATCATGTTCGAAAAATCTGATTTGGCCAGAGCCAGTTGTTTGGATGGGATATGTTTCCTGCTTTAAATGCCTATCCACTCCATTTCAAAGGCGCGTCTTAATGGAATAAAAAACCCCTCTTTTTTCGAAAGAGGGAGCAAAAAACCCCAAATATATCTTGATTACCCACGAATCAAAAGGAACAAATAAAGATCGAATCTTGAATCGATTTGCACAAAATCCACCTGCACAGGTTGGCCCCTGATGCCCTGCTTGACGATCCTCTGCCTTCCACCGGCGGTCTCCACCTTCCTCCCGCGGAACCCACTACTACCTATGGACGCCCTGAGGCAGCCCACACCCCTCGGCGAGGTGGCGCCGAACTTAACAGCTAAAGGCGCACGGAGCCTCCTCCTCACCCCACATGCCGAGGCGTCCCCCTCAGGCCGCGTGGCCGCCAAAGCAGGGGCCTTTCCGATTGCTTCCGCCATGGACAGTCGCAAGAACGGAAGGTAACCCCTCTCGGCAGCTGTTCCGGAACGATCCTGAGAGGGAGAGGAAAGCAAAGCAGAGGAAGGAAAGCCTATAAAAATCGTTCCTTTCTCTCTTGGTGGGTACTCGCCTTCGCTTGTGCGCAAAAGGTGGAAGGATTGTATCTTATTTTGGTTTATCCGTTTCTTCATTTGGTTATATTTATTGGTGCGCCTGTGAGGAGCCCCCGTCCACCCCAATCTGGCAGTGGAGGACTCGCGGCCGTGGATGGAGGGAGAGTGGGACCACTGCTCACGCATCGGACGGCGGATTGAGCGTAATCGTGGCGTCTGAGCGCGTCTGCCAAGTGTGTGCTCGGATTCGGAAAGAGGGGGAGGGAGCTCGCCCCTCCATTATTTGTGGATAAACCATAGGAGGACCACCTCAGAAAGACTAAATAAATAATGTTGAATACCTAGATAAGATATCAAGAATCCAAGGTGCAGAAGTCCCAAGGCTTGAGCTTCTGCTTTCAAAATAGAAGAAGAACTCAAAGAGAGCATCACAATGTATGTATGAAACATATCTTAGGATACATGTATATGCATACATACACCCATAGAAACAACTATTTCTATTTATGGTTAATTCTTTTTATTTAATTATTTCTCCAATGTGTGCATTAAAATAAGCATAAAAAAACAAAAATAATAGCCGCATTAACCAGGAGGGAAGCATAAACCTTAAAGTTTGTATCTATTTTTTTATAAAACTCCAAATCAATCAAACTCGTATTAAACTCCACCTCATGAAAAAATCAAGTCTAAAAGTAATTTGAACTACCAAGTCAAAGACCAGGAGTTTTGATTTTTTATCCCTTTTGCCTTGTAAATATTGGAATCTTAAAAGATTTCAATATATTTTGTGTCTAACTCCAATTCACTTAAATCTTTTTTATCCTTTCTATAAAAAAAATGTATGACAAATATAAAATAAATTAAAAATGTCAATTTATGCTTATATAATATAAACCAAATGTTAATTTTTAGGATTTCTGCACTACGACCCTTATAAACATTGCAATTTACTCGCTCATCCATGTATTCTTCGTATTTATCCCTGAACCCTTATAAACTTGTTAAGTCTTATATCATGCTCCCTTGTGGGTTACCGTCATCCATTTGTTTGTTAAATTGAATCTCTATAAAATACAACATGCACAACCTAATTGTTTAAGGAAGTTATATCTAATACCCTTCTCCTCCCTCCAATTCTCCTCCTCCCGCCAACACTCTTATGTTGTTCTTCTCAGTGAACCCAATAGACCTCAGAGCGATAGTAATGAGGATATCTCCTATGGTGGTCAGCATGGATAGTGGTCGGCGCGAGAGATGGAAAGGGGGCTAGGGTTGAGGATTTGCTTTGGCGTTGACTGCATGGTGACAGAAATTATAGAGAATGTTGTTAGTCGATGGTGATGGTGTTCAACCAAGATGGTCATGAGACCAGTTGTTAGCGGATCACAAGACGATCACTGTGGTGGTTATGTCACATTCGACGATATGGAAGATGGCGCCATGTAGCTGGGAGCAACACAAACTAGACATGCCTTTTGCCCCGATAACCTCTCCTTTCACTTCCTCTTGTGCCCCACTTCCTCCCCATCCCGAGCCCTTTATCCTAGAGGCCCCATTCCATTTTCCCATATCTGTTAATCCTATCAACAAACTATTCTTTACAAAAGGGAACACACTATCTAATTCACAAGAAAAGCTCCCCACATCACCATGCAGATCTTTCCCCCTTCTTTCCAGCAAATCTTTTTACTTCAGATCTTACAGTTAAAATATTAGTTTTCCCATCATATTCCAATAAACACACTAATCAAATCAAATTGTAATAAAAAAAAGAATGATGGCTTACACACACCTTTGTGACCAATTATGTAGGCACGCACACACACACATTTACACCCTTCCACAAATGAGCACACACTCGTTCACCCACATACGTACACATACGCATACAATTTCACACAAACACACACTTTCACACATATACAAAATACAATACACGCACATACACATATCCATTCACACTTACAAACATACATTTGCAGCCACTCACAATATGCACACACATTTGCACTCCTTCACAGATAAGGATACACATTCACCCACATATACATACTTAGACACAAACATCACATATATAAAAATTCAGTCACTTACATATACACACATTCTCTCTCACGTACAAATAAATATGCACATTCACATATTTCCACACGTGCACACCCTTTTGTACACACCCACACGCACACACGCACGCACGCGTGTGTGCACACACAACACACACGCACACCCATTGGCACATACACAACAACTTTTGCACCCATTCACCACATACGGATGCACACATTTCTCCCATTCACACATACACATAGACACACACATGGACACATATATGTACAGATTTACACACACATTAGACGCACACAAAAATATTCACATTTCACACATATGTTCGCATTCAAACACACATTCACATGCATTCACACACTCAAACACAATTTTGCACAAACATATACATGCAAATAAGACATGCACACAACTCCACACATTCACACCTACAAATATAAACACAAATAAAAACATACACACAAAATAAATAATCAAAATATCACATGTATATTAACGATGTAGCAACTAGCTATCACTATATAAAGAAATCATTGGACATTAAATATGCTGATTATCACAATCATATCGAAATAAAAATAACTTCTAATTAGAACATTCATCCAAAATATAATAAAACATAATGATACTTAGAAGTCTAAATAAAAATAATTGAATATATTTAAAAAAGGAAAAATATACCTTTATTTATACCTTATGAGTGGAGAGGCTATTAAGTGAAAATAGGGGTTGGAGTTGTTGAGAGAACCAAGCCGGAAAGTGCATGGATGAATGTGTACATGTATCGGTTATAGAGTATGTAGAAGAAGAGGTGTTGGTAAAGGAGTATAGATAGTGGTGACAGTGGTGTGCGAGGAGGAAGGGGTGGTAGTGGGGATGGTGGTGTGGGAGAGATAGGAAGGGTTGGTGGCGATAAGAGGTCAAATAGTGGAGAAGAGAGAGAAAATTAGGTTATGGAGGAGGACGTGGAGGAAGTAGTAGAGAAGATGATGGTAGTAGTACACGAGGAGAAGGAAGTGACAGTGAAGGGGGGGGGGGGGGGGGAGGATGATGGTGAGATTGATGGTTGTTGTAGAGGACGAAGTTGGAGGTCATGGCCAAAGAGGAGGGTGGATTAAGAAGAGAGTAAACAATCTTGGGTTTAAGGGCAGAGGAGAAGGACATGGAGTTTGGGATTTTAGTCATTGGAATAGGGGGGAAATAAGAGCCACAACTCTAAAATTTTTTAGCAGACAATGTGACTATAAATTACGATCATATGTGGTCAAGCTGAGGTGCCTAAAACTTGCACAACAGCTTGAGAACAATTTGATAGAAATCGCACCACAACTAATGTGGTCATAATTTCAACTATGATTACAATGGCACCACATATTCTCGCAATTTTTTGGTGACACATCATTGATTTTCTTGTAGAGAAAATTAGAAAATGACCTACATAAACATTGTACATCTCAATGAAATCAATAACATGTAAAAATACAAAATAAGTTATGTACATATATATAAAAAAATGTAATGTTTTTATAAGTATAAAAATACTAATTTTTATTGATTTTATATTCTTATATTTTTCTTTTAATAATATATATATATAATTATACTATTTTCACATTATCTATTTTTGGACTTTTAATGATTAAAGAAAAGTAGTAATAATTTATAAATGAGTATAATTGTATACCAAAGATCCTTTTTAGTTTATTTTAAATATGTCTAACTTTTTGAGTTTAAATTTCTTTGTAGTTAGTTATGTTACATAATTAAGAAATAAAATAAAAATAAAATAATAAGTAAAAAATGTTACATAAATGGAAAAAAGAGTTTCTAGATGTATTATTGCATAATATACAACAAGAGCACAAACCCTACAATAGTACATATGAATTCCATTTTCTTTGAATTTGATCTTATTTTGTCGATAATTAAGAGTAAATTAATTCAACAGTGAGAAGAGTTTCATATGACTTTGTATAAGTAAGATATAAAGCTTTTAGTATAGACATACTATCAACTCGGGTTTGGTTTTATTTGCCATAACAAGTTACTAGTTTTTCCATGTATTTAGGTTAGTTATATGTACATCACAGAGATGCAGTATCATGTTAATTAGCGTTAACATGAAATTATTATAATTCGGTGATTCACTATATATATGTAAATATATATTGAGTGTGAACCATATTTTTCTGGATTCAACCTGAACAAGTTGCGTTTGAATCGGGTGTAGACGAAATAAATAGTCTTGTAGCTTGTTCATTTCTTATTTTTTATCAGTATGTAGAAATCCATCCTTTATGATTTTTGGATTTCTTAGTTTTCAGATTTTTATTTGATTGTTCTATTAATTAATGTTACTTAGGAGATTTATCCATGAATGGACAAAATATAAAGAGTGTATCCCCCTCCCCCTACCCCGCTCCCTCCCCCTCACACACACCTACTACCTCCTCCTCCCTCCTTCAGTTGTCACCACTACCTTCTCTTTCCGCCCCACCCACATCTTCTTCAATCTCTACCCCCTCTATTCCCTTCATGTTTACACTCTTGCACTCATTGCCCACCCGACTATCTCTGCAAGCAAGTTTGCTACAATCACCACACGAACCTTTACTTATTAAATACATCCATGTTATTAGAGAGGATACTCTCATGTAGGGTCTGCTGCAACAGACTCTGCAGTAGGGGCATCGGTCCCTCGATCTCGATCGAGCAGTCCCCACGAAATCACACGATAAGGACCCACAAAAAGTGCGAATTCGTGGGAACCGCAGAGTCTACTGCAACAGACTCTACAGCAGAGGATCCATCTCCCCATGTTATGGCGCAAGTCCTTGATCTCTTTTCCTACTCATATCTTGGCACATTCCGGGAGGAAGTCTCCTCGTCTAAGTTGGAAGTTGACGTCCCTTCACTTCCACCGTAGTTTGCAAGAGATAGAGATCCACTTCCATCTCTATTTTGGTTAATGAGAGAGAGGGGGTGGGAAGGAAAGAGAGAGGAGGAATAGGATAAAGAGAATCGACGGATTGTTATGAAGTTAGTATCATTAGGTTTTTTGATCCCCATAACGATAAAGGGTATATGTATAAGATGGAGCAGGTTCACAAGGGTTAGGATGTAAATATGAAATATTCAAAAGTTTATAATTAAATATGTTCGCAAGATTGGATTGCAAGTACAAACTATAATCACTAACGGAAAAATGACAAGGAAAACATGTTTCATGATTAATTAAATCTCTTTTAAGTTGGGTAAATTACAAAAAAATAACATCAACTATTCATTGATTCACAATTAAAAGACTCATCTTTCAAATGTAACAAAGACGGGACTGAACTTTCAAATTTAAGGTTTAATGTCGACTTACAAGCATCGTGAAAGCTGAGGCATGCATTTGAGAAAAAAAACAAGATCATGCCCCTCTTTGTTACATTTGAAAAACGAGGTTCCAAATTGAGAAGTGATGCATAGTTGAGTTCTTCTGCATTTTACCCTTTTAATTTCACATTACCAAAAAGTGACTCGCATGAAAAGAGAATAAGGAAAAATGTCAGATATATATGATGAATCAAATTCAACAGATATTTGCGATTGTTGAAGGCTGCAGTTATAAGTTAACGTATCCCACCATAATCATATAAGCAGTGATCCTACAGGATGGTGAGATAAACATTCTCAACTACTAATCTCCACCAAAATCAAAAGTTGGGATTGAACTCCTATTTCCTTTCCACAACAGCGAAGGGTCTCGTCTAGGGATGAGCATATTTTCGGACCGGCCCGACCCAGTCCAATGCCCGTTGGACAAAGTCCGATCCGAGCCCAAGCTCGAACCATAAACAGGCATGTCTAGGCTTGATTTTTGGCCCGATCCACAAAGTTGGGACTGAATTCGTTGTTGTTGGTTGGAGCCACAAGGGTTGCAGGAATGTTAATCAGTTTGATATCCCCATTGCTACCATGAAAGATCTTAGATAGAGAAGATTTAGCCATAGCCAAAATTTTGAGGAGCCGAGTGTTTGTGTTTCCATCCCTTAAGTAGGTCAACTTGGCGCACTGCGCCCAAAGTATGTATTTCATCAATTCTGAGATTTTCGAGGTTAACTTAAGGTGCACTTGTTTGAGCAACTCTATCACAACCCTTTGATGCCATGTCCCCTTCACTTCAATACATGCAATTTATTTTTCCACTTTTATAATCTCTACGTTTAGATCCGGGACTGAAGCCTTGTGCCAAATCTTGATTGCAATCTTCAACCTTTTATTTTTGTAGCACATTTGTGGAAGGGATTATCCGAGCAAATCTACTCACTCCAAGATTCGATCGTCGTCCTCCCGAAGTCAGGTTTTCCCAGCCATAGATTTTCCATTATGAAGATTTCATTTTTCATCTTGAAACTCCCACAAAATAAAGACAAATGTTCATAATCAGAGAAAGGTTTTTGGCAAAGCTTTAAATTCACGATAGGGGCACGCTTCGATGAAGGCTTGGTTGGCTAGAATTCGATCCAGTTTAACATATGAGCCATAATCATTTGAGCTCATCCTTATGAACGTGGATTCATGGTCTTCAAACTCAATAAGAATACAATCGTTGATCTAGTGATCGAATTTCTTATCATAGGATCTCATCAGCGCATTAGAAACACACTCAATTCACAATCGAATCAGATTGAAATCCTCCAAAATAAAATCGAGTTGTGATCGAAGTTGATAGATGACATATCTCCAAGGAAAGATTTTTTGTCTCCATCTATGAGAGGTCCATAAACATGGAGGATGAAGAAATCTCATCCATCCTCAATTTTTTGGGCTGAGCTGGCTAACATTTTCTTGTATCTCTATGCCATTCAGATTTTTTGCCGTTAATCACCTCCTCAGTTTTATATGATACCGCTGAATTGAAAAGTGTGTTATTCTCATCCGACGGAGCGTCACAATGGCAGAACTTTTTTCATAAGGTGAAAGAAGGAAATTTCAAAGATATTGTCATAGGTGATTACCTCAACATTGCGCGGTATGTTATTTACATCCGGGATATCAACAAGAAGCTTAATTGTGTATGTTATTAATAAGATTGTCAATGCATATATTAAACAGTAAACCAACGGATCCAAATGAATTAACAGAAAAACAATACCGAATAAGATTATATTAATCGTATGTTTCCCAATCATTATCCGATTATAATATGTAAACATGAACCGATTAAATGAACGGAAATATAAATAAGAGCATGATCCAGAAAGGGTAAAGCAATAAACATATTGCGACAACCAAAATGAAATAAAAATTAGTTTAGAAGTCCCCGAAGCGTCCATGAAATGGACTGTCCTTAGAGAAGATATCACCCCCACAATACCGGTGCCTAGGGTACCGGCGATCCGCTCTCAGGATACGACGGCTCACGATCTTCGTCGGCGCACACCAACGGGATTGTCATCGATTGTACCTCGGAGAACTGCAGCCGAGAGGAGAAGAGGGAGATGTTCGTCCGTGAGAGGAAAAACCAGAGAGAGAGAGAGAGAGACGACGTGAGAGGTTTTCTTGCGAGTGAAGAAAGAAGGCGTCGGGTGAGGGATATAAAATGAGGGGCTCACGTGCCCTAGCGCGCGGTGACCTTTGGTTTCTGAAAATGCCCCTCAACGGGCGTGTCCATTCGAATTCCAAACCCGCGGCTAAATCGAGCTGTTTTGATCAAGTCTGATTCCCAATGTGATCGAAATCAAATTAATCTGCCTGATTAATTTATTCGATCAGCCAAATGAAACCCGCAGCAAAAGTATTGAGATTCGAGATCCGAATTGACTCTCCCGAGCCGGAGCTGGAGCCGGAGCCGGTGCCAGAGACGGAGCGTAGCGCGCGCGCATGTGGTCCTACATTCCTCCTCTCTACTATTGCTACAAGAGCTTGGGTTGTGAACTCATATATAAGTCCACCAGAAGTTTAGATCTCTAAGGTATGGTACTAAACTTCAACCCAAACTAGTTAATGTTTTAAATTTGGGAATTCCCAACTTTCCCTACAAAACATTTGTTTCTCAATTGAAACCAAATTAATTCTAATTATAATTACATACGCTTTCCAATTAAAACCTAAATACAAATTTTAATATAACAATCCCCCACGAATTACTAATTTGAAAAAGAGATTTAAAAGATTTAAGAGACTTCTTTCGGCTGCCCACACTTTGCTTTTAGTAAAGGTACCTTCCGGTTTGAACCTCTACCTGAGTTTACTACTTTCACTTTAATAGGAACGAAGTAAATTACGTCTTTAACTTCCGACCTTGGTGTTAAAGTATACGGTAGAAACAACAAAGTATTGTTCTTGATACAATCTTCAGGGTTGGTGTTCTTAAAGGCCATGCACTATTATCCTGTTTCATGAGTGTATTCAAGAAAAACCCTCTTCCTTTAACTACGGTCCACAGTAACACTCACATAGGTGGCGTTCTCCAAGGATGCACTACTAACATCCTGCCCAGAAGGTTTGAACTCATTCAGAGCCTCCGCTCTTCCTAGACTTGCAGCTTAAATGACACTTAGGCTTCCAGGGATAAGACACTCATGCTTACGCATTAAGATTAGAGTACCAACCAGTTCTCTAAAACAGCTTGTTATTACCACATTTAACCTACTTTGTGGGATCTCCACTTAGATAGGTGGGTTGCTACTGTAGAGGAACTCCCAATAGGTCTCAGTCCCATCCCAAGCCTACTTTAGGATTAAAGATCTATCAAGTCCCTTAGTTAATGGATCTGCCATGTTGTCTTTGGATCCAACAAAATCCACAACCAACACTCCTCGAGACACCAAATCCTTTAACGTCTTAAGTCTAATTTGTATGTGTCTCCTAGTTTTCTGATTGAACTTTGAACTATTAATCTTAGCAATTGTGGTCATATTATCATTATGTACCGAAATCGCAGGAACATGCTTACCTACCATGGGAATCTCAGACAGAAGTTCCCTTAACCATTCAGCCTCAATTCCAGTGGTGTCCAAAGCACATAACTCGATCTCAAAAATGGATCGAGCTAGAATAGTCTGCTTCACAGATCTCCAGAAGACTGCACCGCCTCCAAGGGTAAATACATACCCTGTAACACCATTACTCCCATACTCCTCTATTTTCCCTATCCAGCTTGCATCACTGTATCCTTCTAGTACAGAAGGATGTCTATCATAATGCAAACTAAGGGAAATAATTTCCTTCAAGTACTTCAGTACTCGATCCAGAGCCTCCCAGTGAGTACGGTCAGGACAGATAGTGTATCTACTCAGCTTTGCAACCGAGAATGAAATATCTGGTCTCGTGCAATTTGCAAGATACATTAAACTTCTTATCACTTGTGAATACCTTAGCTGGGCTATAGGTACTCCACTTTTATTCTTAAACAACGTTTTAAATGAATTAAAAGGAATGCTTACAGCTTTGCAATCTTGATATCCAAATTTCTCAAGTACTTTCTCAACATAGTGAGATTGAGAAACTACAATCCCATCAACTGACCTTCTCAATTTGAGACCCAAGATAACATCAGCAACACCCATGTCCTTCATCTCAAACTTGCTACTTAATAATGACTTAGTCTCATTAATAATCCTCATATGTGATCCGAACAACAATATGTCATCAACATATAGGTACAAGATAATACACTCATCACTTTTCACCTTCTAATAAACACACTTATCGTATTCATGAACCATAAAGCCACATGACAAAATAGTCTTGTCAAAATTTTCATGCCACTGCTTTGATGCTTGTTTCAATCCGTAAATAGATTTGACAAGCTTGCAAACCTTTGTCTCATTTTCAGGAGTCACAAACCCATCAGGTTCATACATATAGATCTCTTCCTCAAGATCGCCATGCAGGAAGGCGGTCTTCACATCCATCTGGTGGATAGAGAGATCATATACAGATGCCAATGCTATGAGCATCCGGATTGTGGTCATCCTAGTCACAGGGGAATATGTATCAAAATAATCGATACCATCCTTTTGCCTAAAGTCCTTGGCAACTAATCTAGCTTTATACTTTTCAATTGATCCGTCAGGTCTAAGCTTTCTCTTAAACACCCACTTGCACCGAATGGTAGAGCATCCTTTAGGTAAATCAACCAACTCTCAAGTTCCATTAGCCATAATGGAATCCATCTCAGATTTGATGGTTCCTTCCATTGTTTTGCTTCAGATGAAGCCATGGCTTCCTTGTAACTTGGTGGATCACCCTCGATCTGGTAGACAACAAAGTCGCTACCGAGATCCTTGGCTATCCGAGGTCTTTTACTCCTCCTTGTCTCAATATCTTCAGAAAGATCATTAGGTTCAGGTTGAGTCTCAACCCCCACATTCGTTATCCTTTCCACTTGATCTGGAATAGATCCTGATGTAGAGGCGCCCTCAATGATCAGATTCTAAGGAATCCCAGTCTTTAATGGGAAGACATCCTCAAAAAAGGTAGCATCACGGAGTTCAACAATGGTGTTGACTTCTATGCCTGATATCTCGGACCGAATTACCAAGAACTTATATGCATAGCTATTTTCTAAGTAACCTAAGAAGACCGTATCAATAGTTTTAGGACCAAGTTTCTTTCTCTTGTGTTGTGGGACTAAAACCTTAGCGAGATAGCACTACACTTTGAGATATCTTAAACTCGTTTCCTATTTCTCCAAAGTTCAAAGGGACACTTTTTCATATGTCTTGGAGGCACCCTATTCAGAATATGGCAAGTCGTATTCAAGGCTTCTACCCACATATAAGTTGGAAGTACAGAACTTTATAGGAGAGCATTGATCATGTCAGTTAAGGTTCTATTTTTCCGTTCTCCTATCCCATTTGATTACGGTGAATATGGGGCCGTAACTTCATGAACTATGCCAAACGATTTGCATTGTTCATCAAATAAGTTAGAGGTATATTCACCTCCTCTATCTGACCTAAGGCGTTTAAGCACTTTTCCTGTTTGTGACTCAACCTCATTCTTAAAGATAAGAAATTTCTCTAAGGCTTCATCCTTGGTTTTCATTAGATATACATAGCAGTATCTACTGCCATCATATATAAAGGTGATAAAGTATTTCTTATTGTCTCGGGTCAACACACCATTAAACTCATAGATATCCGTATGCACTAGATCCAAGATCTCATTATCTCTAAAGACAGACTTAAAAGACTTCGTAGGTGTCTTCGCTTGCACACAAATTTCACATTTTTCAGTTTTATCAATAGCGTGTTTAGGGATCAACTCTAAATTCATGATCCTTTTAATTGAATTTAAGTTTACATGTCCCAATCTATCATGCCACATATCACAAGATTCTAGGTTATTCACAACATGAGACATAGAATTAGAACATTCAGAACTCAAAACATTCATTTCATTAATGTTTACTGAATCACATCTAATTCTAAATAACAAATCAAAATCAACCAAATATCCTTTTTCATAAAAAATGCCATGTCTCAGAGTAACAACTTTATTACATTTAAAGTTTAATTCAAAACCATTTGTAACTAAGATAAAGGCAGATAAAACATTCTTCTTGATTTCAGGAACATGCAGCAGCCTGTGCAACGTCCAGACACGTCCAGAGGAGAACCTCAAGTTGACTTGTCCCGACCCTAGCACCCTAGCTGTAGAATCGTTCCCCATCTTCACAGTCCCACCACTGCATGTCTGATAAAAAGAAAACAAAGTTCTGTCACAACAGATATTTACATTGGCTCCCGTATTCACGAACGACTCATTTGGATCATGGATATGCTGTAGTTCATGTTTTACAGAGACATATCCCTCTCTAGCCCTGAGTCCTATAGTGATCATGTTCACTTGTAGACTCCCGTCTGCAGCCTTAGGTTGACCCTTCAAGGACAGACAGTCCTTCTTTGAATGGCCAACCTGATTACAGTACCAGCAGGGTTTATTCTTTGCCTACTTCTGGATCTTTCCCTTTGGTTTCATTTTATTATTATTAAGACTCTTTCCCTTCTTATCCTTGCCCTTTGAGGTCATGAAGTTGACCTTGCCTGAATATCGACAGGAAGCACATGTTTTTTCCTATGTTCCTCCTTTATGGCAATTGCCACCATCAAGTCATACATAGAAATCTTCTCCTTTCTATGTTTTAGGGTCATATTGAAGTCTTCCCACAACTTGAGGAATTTTTCTATTATGCACATGACCTAAAAATTCTCTTGAAGTTTCATTTCGGCATCCTCTAAGCCATGGAGCAGGAGTAGAAACTCGTGTGCCTGTTTAGAAACAGACTTCCCTTCGGCCATGGAAAATTTCAAAAATTTGGCCACGCAGTATTTCTCAATACCGAGGTCTTCGATATTATACTTTCGATTCAAGTCTTCCCATAGCCCCTTTACAGTCTGCGTGGACGAATAATATACGTCAAACAACGTGTTGGACATAGCCAACAAGATGCAATCATGACATATACGATCGCGTTCTTTCCACGCAAATTTTGCCTTCTAGCTATCGGGTGAGGGATTTTCCATCTCCACCATAGGACAATCGGTTTCAAACATCGAGATTAACCCTCTGGTGGTTAACTAAATCTTCAATCGTTGTTGCCAATGCTTAAAGTTCTATCCACCAAACTTTTCAGGCATACCCGTCATATCTACCCTCGATTTAAACATTGTTTCCAACATTCTAAAATCGGTTCAAGATATCTTCTCTAAGATTGATGTTAATAAGATTGCCAATACATATATTAAACAATAAATCAACGAATCCAAATGAATTAACAGAGAAACAATACCGAATAAGATTATATTAATTGTATGTTTCCCAATCATTATCCGATTATAATATGTAAACAGGAACCGCTTAAATGAACAGAAATATAAATAAGGGCATGATCCAGAAAGGGTAAAGCAATAAATATATTGCGACAACCAAAATGAAATAAAAATTAGTTTAGAAGTTACCGAAGCGTCCATGAAATGGAATGTCCTTAGAAAAGATATCGCCCCCAAAATACCGGTGCGTAGGGTACTAGCGATCCGCTCTCAGGATACGACGGCTCACGATCTTCGTCGGCGCACACCAACGGGATCGTCCTCGATTGTAACTCGGAGAACTGAAGCTGAGAGGAGAAGAGGGAGACGTTCGTCCGTGAGAGAAAGAATCAGAGAGAGAGAGGCGGCGTGAGAGGTTTTTCCGAGCCCGCGCCTGAGCCCGAGCCAGAGCCGGAGTCGGTGCCGGTGTCGATGCCGGAGCCGGAGACGAAGCGGAGCGCGTGCGCACGCGCGTGTATGGTCCTCCATTCCTCCTCTCTACTATTGCTACAAGAGCTTGGGTTGTGAACTCATATATAAGTCCATCATAAATTTAGATCTCTAAGGTATGGTAAAACTTCAACCCAAACTAATTAATGTTTCAAATTTGAGAATTCCCAACTTTCGCTCCAAACCATTTGGTTTCCCAATTGAAATCAAATTAATTCTAATTGTAATTATATAGGCTTTCTAATTAAAACTTAAATACAATTTTTAATACAACAGTGTATGCATCCGAGCAATCTCCATCAAGATAGGGCAATCATAGTCAATCAAATTACCAAACTGTTTCATCATGGTGAACAAGATGCAGGGAAAGCATCAACGCTACCACCCAGTAAGCTAATACCTCCTCCACATGCGTCACACCCTAAGGACGTGGACCATTTATAAAACCACATCCAAGATTTATCAGGACGTGGACCATTTATAGAACCACATCCGAGATTTATCAGAAGTCTGGATGGAACTATGAGCCAAGGTTTCGAAAATACCCGACGAATCCGATTCTGCAATGAGTTAGAAATTGGAAAATCTTCCAGAGATAACGGAAGGCCGCCTTAGAGAGCTCGTCATCTAAATTTACTCGTATCTCCTCAACGGAGGTAATGGATGTGGATGATTAGATGGTCAGATAGTCTTGGTATTCCTTGCGGAGCTCACGGGATTCTTCACAGATATCAGATTTCCAGTATGGAAGTATTGTCTTCCCGTGAATATCTTCTCATTGTCGTTGTCCCTACGTGGAAATCTTACGCGTATCTTCCTCAACTCAAGTAATGTGATTTCCTTTCGAACCGTAGGTGTGATCCTCCTGGCTTGCAGCTTTGCTCCTCAGATATTGGGAAGAGCCACTACCATCCTTTGGGTCACCCTGGGGAGAGGGTTATATTCCTCCTTTAGGAGGATGAGACGGCAGCATCGTCGACAGAAGGATGTTCAATGGTGGATTACAATATGGAGTTTGCTTCGAGTAGGACGATTAGTCTTAATGGGATAAATTATAATTTTTGAAAGAACAAAATGAAGGATCTTTTATATGTGAAGATTATGCACCTTCCAGTGTTCTCCACGCAGAAGCTCAAAGCCAAAATCGATGAGGAATGGGAGTTTGAATACGAGAAGATTTGTGGCTTCATAAGATAGTTTGTTGAGGTGAATGTCTACAAACATATCCAAGATGAAAGTCGCGCTAGAAGCTTGTGGTTGAAGTTGAAAAATCTTTACGGCTCCAAGACGAGAAGTAATAAACTGTTTCTTCTCAAGAAACTAATGAACTTGAGGTTCAAGCAAGGCAACTCCGTACTATAATTTCCGAATGAATTCCAATGAATTACTAGTCAGTTGATGAGCATGGGGATGAATTTTGAAGATGAGATGTTGGGATTGTTATTGCTTGATACTCTACCAGATTTATGGCGGACTTTAAGAGTCTCATTTATGAATTCTGCAGTCAATGGGGTTGTTTCTTTAGAGATAGTCAAGTTTGGCATTTTCAATGAGGAGATACGAAGAAAAATCCAATGAAGCTATTCACATTCAGAGGTTCTTGTCACAGAGAATAGGGAGAGGAGATGGACCAAGACTGATATAGGTAGAGATAATGACAGAAGCAAGTCCATATCCATATATCAGAATATGGAGTGCCACTATTGAAAGAAGAAAGGTTACATCAAGAAGTATTACTTTCAATTTAAGAGTGATAACAAGAATGGTGACGATAAGCAAGAGAAAAAGAATGAACAAGTTGCTGCAACAGCACAACATGAGCTCCTCATTATCTGTGATGAGGAGATGGTAAATGCCGCATAGGATGGTACCTCTTGACTTGTTGATAGCAGATCTGCTTTACATGTCACGTCTTAGAGAGAGTTTTTCTCTTCATATATAAACGGTTATTTTCGCACACTGAAGATGGAGAATGGTTCTTTGTCCCATATTGTTGTCATTGATAATATTCTTTGTCCCATATTGTTGTCATTGATAATATTTCATTAAGGAATGCCAATGGAGCGGTGTTGATGCTCAAAGATGTGAGGCATGTGTCAGACATATACTTAAATCTCATTTATGCAAGCAAGCTTGATCATGAATGATATCTCAACACTTTTGATGGTGGGAAATAGATGCTTATCTAAGGATTCCTGGTTGTTGCTCGTGGCAAGAAGTATAGAAACAATCTTTACATCATGAATGCATCCATTTCCCATGATGCTCTACGTATGACTAGAGATGTAAAATCTATTGAGTTGTGGCATCGACGATTGGGACACATGAGTGAGAAGGGGATATAGTGTTTGATGAGGAAGAATATGATGGTAAATGTCAAGAAAGAGAAGTTGGGGAGATGCACATACTGCTTGAATGGGAATCAGACGAGAGTCTCCTTCAAGAGTCATCCATCTTCTAGGAAGATGTAATCATTGGAGCTTATTCACATAGATATTTGTGGGAAGCTTGGATATATGCCTTAAAGAGGAAGGACCAAGTTCTTATAGTTTTCAAGGATTTCCATGCGCTAGTGGAGCGACAATTTGGAAAGAAGTTGAAGTACATCCGCAGTGATAATTATAGTGAGTATATTAGGCCATTTGATGAGTATTGCATGTCTCATAGTCTCAGAAGACGCCACAGTCGAATGACGTTGTAGAGAGAATGGACAAGCCCTTGATGAAAAGAGTCAGATGTCTCTTTTCTGAGGCTAAGTTTGGCATGAAAATAATTTCTCGTACAACAATTTGCGAGTCTTTGGATGCCATACATTTGTGCATGTTCCCAAGAATGAAAGATCCAAGTTGGACACAAAGACAAAGTAGTGCATATTCTTGAGATATGGATAAGGTGAGCTTGGCTATAGGTTATATGATCCACTTGATAAGAAGTTGGTGACGAGCAGGTGATGAAGCTCCGTTTTATCATCTTTATTCTATCATTTTTACCTTAACAACCATAGTTAATGCGTGTAAATAGGCTTAATTTAAGCTTTTTTATCATCCATGCATCGTTGTGTAAATATTATATAAAATACGATTTTTAAAGCTAAAATTATAGAATAAAGAAAAGAAAAGAAAAAGAATAAAATCTTGGAAATATTTTATGACCCAAAACCCCGAGACCTAGGCATCTCGATAACCAGGTCGATAAGGAATAAAGTAGGGGGAGATAAGGGCCAAAATACAATAAAAATACCTTTTATTTAATTCATTCTTTATTTATTTTGAGACCTATTTTTAGTTCCACTTTTATACTTCCATTAAAGAAATTTTGAACATGAAAATTTTAGATAATTAAATAAAGAAAAAAACAAAATTTATTTCATACAAAAATAATATACATGGTAGAAAATATGATTTGAATAAGAATCCAGAATCCCAACTTTTCATACTTATATCTCTCAAATAAAAACTCGCAATGTATCAAAATCACCTTTAATTGTATATAACATTCAATAAACTATTTTATGAAGGTATTTTAATATTTTTCCGAGTTACGGTTTGAAAATTGAGTTTTAGACCTCTCGTATACTTATATCGATTAAAATATTCATTTTATTTATTATTCATTATTTTTATACTTTTTTATAATTTTGTAAATATTATTTATAATACATGTGTGTATTAAAACAAGAATAAAAACACAATGAAAATACAAAAATAAAATACTTGTATACAAGATATAGATGAAATACCTATATCTATACCTATAGAATAAGCACATCTATTTATTTAACTGTATAAAATACTTCATAAAAATAAAATAAAAATATATTTAAGTGTATAAATTTAAGTTATAAATATATAAAATGATAAATAAAAATAATAAAATTAAATATATGAAATAAAAATAAAATGTTAAAAAATATATATGAATATTCATATATAGCCCTTAAAAGGGAACTTGTATTTTTATACCTCAATAAATAAATAAAATGATTTTAAAATAATTTTTAAAATAATAAACAATTTTCATTTAATAACCTAAGATAATCAAATCATTTATTATTTTAAAAAGAATTTAGAAATCATTTTCCATGCTTTTTCCTGTTGGTCCACGTGGAACATTGAGCCCATTGTCCGCCACGCTTCGATCTTTGGATCGCTTCATTGTCCGCTACGCTTCGATCTTTGAGCCCTATCACACCGGTTGTATAAAAATCACCCGACTTCCCATTTCAAACTTGAACCCTCCTTTGACCTAGTTTGGCCTCCCATCTTGCGCTCAGGACCGGAAGCCGTGACAAGGCATCCTCCAGCCGACTTGGGAGCGCCTCGCATGGCCGAGGAGCATCTCCATCTCATCTCCGGCCAGTGGTCATCGAGGTACCTTCCTCCTGGCTTTTTCAGCCAGTCGAGGTAGTTTTCTTCACGTTTCTTTGTACTTTATTTAGCTGTAGATAGTAGCTTTGACGTAGCATCTTCACTCGTGTCGTTCGCTTCCGTTTTACCTCCACCACTGCCTCGCCGGAGCTTGCTTCGACGAGCCCCATTTTCACTATCTCGCCTCACCCCGCAGCCAGGAGGGTTGAGGCACTTTGCCCTCTACCTCCTTAACCTTTCTTGCAGGTACAAGAGAATTTCACGTGTTGCTGGAGGCCTTTTGAAGACCCGCCAGAGACACCTGGAGCCTCAAACTTCTCCGTCCTCCTTGGGAGCTTGATGAATCTCATATTCATCACTCTAAATCTCATTAATTAAGCTCAAATACCTCAAAATCATCATCATTTCTGCATATATTCTGCATAATTAGCATTCATGCATGTTTTGATAAGAATTGCATTTTATCACTCATTTCTGCACAAAATAAGAAGCCAAAAAATCCCAACCAAAATTGACATGTAAATAGCCTAACTTCCCTGATTTTTAACTAATTCATGCTAACTCTGAAGAACCCAAAACCACTCCACTGTGTATATATTACTAACAAGAATAATTAAAAAATACAAAAAAAATCACTAACCCAAATAAGTGGACCATAAACCCAAACCTTAGTTCTAGGGTTCCCGAACTAAAATCCTCATATCTTCCCCATCCAATGTCTGATTTGATCCTACTCACTTTTTAATTAATGTACATTCAATTATCTTCAAAACAAGACCAAGTTCAAGTGAATCAGAGATCGTATGTGAAAGTTGGGTTTTGGGCCTCTTTTGTACATTTTGTATTTTAACTGATTTTAACCTAATATTTTATGTATATAATTAACCTATTTTACTTCATTTCTTTTTTATTTGTCTTCTTTAATAAAAGTTTTATTAAAATACGTAAAAATCCAAATCTAAAGTCAGCCTGAAATTAAAGAAACAAATTGAATCCGAGTCTTCACTAGCTGTATATACAAAATTGGTCTATTTCATGTTTTATTTTATTTCTTCTTTTTCTTAATTAATAAAAATCCAAAAAAATTAGATTACTGTGTAAATATTTATCTTTGATTTTATCATATTTTTCAGATTTTTATCAAGTTTAAAAATGACAAAAAATTATAAAACCCAAAAATCAAGGTATTCTATGTACATGGGATACCCCAAAAATATCACTTTGTGGAATTGATTGATTTCGATTTTGATGTTTTCATGAAAGTTGTACATCTCATAAAGACGAGCAATTTTCATGAAGGAACTTTTTCGATCCGAGGCCATTTGCTAGTTATTTTGGATTTTTCAAAATATTTATATTTATGAAATTTATGGTGCTGAGGTTTTTTAATTCCTTTTTATAATAATAATAATAAAAGTTAGAAAGTCCCCGCATGTGCGTCGTACGTGCCTCCCATGCACGCGCCACGCACGTGCTGCCCTCTTTACCGCCCATCCGTCATGCATTGCAATCTGGGCTGTCCGATCTCGACCGATCGGACGGCACGTGACCATCTTCCTCATTAGACCCCCGTTCCCAAATTAGGCGCCTCCCGCGTATCTCTCCTCGCCATCTCCGCCGTAGATCTCGACGCCGTCACGATCTGATCCCGTCCTCCCTCGCGAATCCTCCATCCAATCTCCGCAATCTCCGTCGCCCCCAAATCTCGTCCAACGTCGGCCTCCTTCCTCTTCTGTCTCCAATCAAATTGCCACCCGAGATCGCAAACACCGGCATCTCCGATCCCCGATCTCTTTTACCTCGTGCGAATCTTCATCCCATAAATCTTGCCCCAATGAATCGCCGTCCAACCGACCTTCCTTCGCCGACGAGCCCCTTCAGCCTATTAAAGCTACTCCATTGGCCTCTTCTCAAGCGATCTGCCGATTGGACCTAGGTCTACCCTCACGACGGTGATAGCATCACGAAGCCCCCTTCTTCGGCGAGATCCGAGTTGCAGAAGCGACTCATCGTCAACCTGCTTTGCTCCGACCGTCAGCTGTAGAGCAATGCTTCGACTTCACCGTCCATCTTCATCGACAGTTGGAGTTCTTCCCACCCACGACTTCAACCTCCAACTCCATCCATCGCCAATGACATCTTCATCGACTGCTTCATCAACGGCTTATTCTTCGACAATAGCCATCCCCAGGAGCTTTGACCTTTGACGCCAATGACTTTGCCTCCACCCAAAGCGCCCGTTGTATCCTTTGTCAAAGGAGGACCGTTGCAGGGCCTGCTCCTCTACCGCGACATAGGATCTCGTCTCCAACCGACCAACACCGGGTGGTTGACCCTAGGTCCTCCCACATGCACGACATGTGAGGAGGAAACGACAACAATGAGTATACCCCCGCGTGCTCGTCATGTGAGCAGGGTCAATTTGCAGAAAGTCCCTCCAAGCTTTGCCCAATTCCAGAAGAGCCATCCCCAAGGGTCACGTGCGGCGCACGTGACCTGCGGGGCAAATTGCAGATACCACCCCAAGAGTTCGCCTTTTTGCATCAACCCCCCACCGACTAGAGGGCACGTGTAGCGCATGTGCCCCTTTGGAAATTTTGCACCGTTACCCCCAGATCTTCCGGTAATCACATCTTGGTCCCTTTGTATTTTATTTTTCTATTTATATATTGCAGAAATACCATTGTATTCCTCCTTAGTTTTGAGTACATGACATTATTTTTATCATATAAAAATTGCATGATGTTCGTTGATTAATTCTCCACATTATGGCATATGTGTGACATTTTTGTGATCAATGGTTAATTAATAAGTAATCTTTTTTTGTAAAATTGCATTTTTTGCCCATCTTGTGCTCTAAAATTTGTCATTAATTAACCGTTGCTCTAAAATTGCCAAAAAATCACGGATTGTAGAATTAATTGTGTTTAACATTGTGCTAAAAAAGAATTGTATTTGCATATATAGTTTGCCTTCTAAAAATTTATTTTGCATATTTCAGTGTTTGATTTTTAATAGGTGTTGAATCTTGTATTTTCGAGGTTTAGGATTCTTCCGAGATCTATCAAGTAATAGATCTTGGATAATTTTATCCCTTAAAAATAATTAGATTTAATATTTATTATAATTGAATATTGAAATTCATATCCTTTGCATTTAAAAATTCATAAAAAAAATCATCTTGCATCCAAAAATTCCAAAAAAAATTATTGCATTCATTTCATCAAAATTATCATCTTGGCCTAGTTTCATATTTTTCGGACATAGTTTGATCAACATTCACATTTTAGTCCCTAAAATAGGCCAAAATTGCATTTTGCACCCCTTATTGCATTAAACATTACAAAAAAAGCCTGCCTCGAAAACTGCGTACGAACTTCTATAGACGTAATTCTAGTTGTTCCTTTGCCTCCTTGTTTTTGACCTTAGGACTTGCCCAAGTAAAATAAACATTAAACCATGTAATTAAAAATTGACTAAATAATTGTGGTTATTATCTTCATTGATTCTGATTGCCGCCTACAACTAGGGATGGGCATTGGGCTGGGCTGACCCGACCCATTTTCGAAAAACCCGGCCCGACCCAAGCCCAAATGGATAATGGGCCGGGCTTGGGCCAAAGTATTGTGCCCGAAATTTTTTGGGGCCGGGCTCCGGCTTGGCTCGGCCCAACCCGATCCAGCCCGAGGGCCTGGCCCGATATTAGCCAGCCGCCTAGCCCAAACCAATCCCCATGCCCTGCACCTAAGTTCCTTTTGATTAGACAAAAAGGTTATTGATGGCTGGCATTCCTACATATTGGTGCTATTTAGATATGATTTTTTAGTTTGGTAAAGTGATGTCCGCATTTTAGTATGTGAGTTTTTTTCATAAGAAAGCTTCTGCTATTACAACCCTCGTGATTAAAAAAATGTAAAATTTGTATAAACAGGGAAAAAATCAAAAGGAAAACATGAATTGTGTTACAGAACAATTGCTAATAAAGGAATACAGAAATTGCTAAACTCCACCAATGAGTCTACCGAGGGTTCAATTTGTCATCTAGCTTAAAGATGGGAGAGGTGGATGCATCGATGTTTTATATAAAGTTATATTTGCTAATGGACAAGCATTTGGTATCTAACTAAGCAGAAAATGTGAGGTTTTCTGTGAAGAAGGGAGCTTTTTCCCCTTTTAGAGAACTTAGCTGTAAGAGAACCGGAGATAAGAGCGTAGAAATATTGAAATTTCATCTCTCGTAAGAGAAGATTATGGTCAAATATGAAGATTGTGTACCAGTCTGACCTAGCACCAATAAAAGGGCTAGTCCCGCCCAAGCCCGACCCAATGGAATTAGGTCAGACCTGGTCTTGGGCCGAACCAAAAAACATTTTGCGGGCCAAGGCCCGGCCCAAGGCCCGAAGTTATTAAATGGGATTGGGACTGGGCCCTTCAGGGCCCGGCCCAGCCTGGCCCATGCCTATCCCTTCCTACATCAAAACAACTCATTAATTTTAAATGCACAATAACATAATACATATTCTTAATTAGAACAATCTCAGAATCGTCAGAGCTCCGACCACCACTGGAGCATTTTGACGCCGCCAGCGCATCAGGGACCACGTCAGGGAACTTCGGGGCCATTTTGGAGATCAACAGCACGCTAGAGGGGAGTGGATCGACTAGTGGAAGATCACCCCTGTAGGCCTTCATCCCTGTTCCTCCAGGCCTTCTTTCCGCCGTCTGATCCTCCCTGTTCGTCGTGGATTACAGGAGCCGTTGGGTCTTGCGCAGTCCTATACCGTTCGATCGTCGAAGATGATCTCATCATGGACATCCGAATCGAAGCGTCATCGTCACATATGGGCGTGCCACATGGATTAGTGGAGTGTTGTCTGCCGTCCCGGTCCGTGAAGAGGCATGGGTATTTTGCACTTAACCCCCGTCAATTTTTGTATTTAAATATTAAAAATAAACCATTCCTCCGCAATGTATTTTAATTCGGAAATTTGCATTTAGGCCCCCATACTCTATTTAAATTACATAATAGTCCAGGCCACATCACCCTCACGCGACAATTTACGTGAGGTGGCCATTTTGCAGCATGACTCCTGGGCATTTTTGTATTTCCGTTTAGTCCTCAAACTTTGTAGGCAGTTATATTTTTGGGGAAATTTTGCAACATAGTCCTTCGTGTTTTTGATAATTGCAATTACATCCCTACCAGGTCACGTGCCTCGTGCACGTGATTTTGGAAATTTTGTAGATATAACTACAGGATTTTGGGTATTTGTGATTGGTTTGTGATTATTTTTATTAAGTTATAAATTTTCTGGAAAATTGCACTTTGGCCCTCACTTTTTCTATTATTTACACAAATGCCCTTTCCAAAAGTGTAGTTTCTCCTTTATCATTTGCATTATTTTGTACATTTATAAATCCCTAAAAAACCTAAAAAATTTCATTGTGTGCATATTGCATTGTGCTTCCACTCCATTTTTTTACATTTTTACATCATTTTATTATTTATAAAAATTCAAAAACATGCATTTTCTTCACTGTTTGCATTAGAAAATACAAACAAATTATAAAATGTTTTTGAAAAATTCCAAAAAAATTATAGTTTGCGTGTGCATCTTTTATCTTCAGACCGAAAATCATTAAAAATATATAAAAACCCATAAAAATTGCAAAACCGCTAAAAACTTTTTAAAAATATAAAAAAATCCATAAAAATCTAAAAATAGTGTTTTCTGTTTCTATATTTTCTCTATTGAATTATCTAAAGTTTAAAATTAATTTGGAGAATTTTTGTTACTGTTTGATATTTTTCATCGCCATTTTAATTTTGTCCATTTATTTTATCACTGTCTCGACTATTATTGACTTTAACAATACCAAAACAATTAGCAAAAATATAGGAAAAATATCAAAAACATTAAAAAAACATAAAAAGTACAAAAACATTTTATTTCCTTTATTTGCTATTTTTATGTCATTATCTCTCTCTCATCTCTCTTGTATATATAAATCCTATATAGTTTTATATCCTTTTAAAAGAAAAAGAAAATATAAAAGTATAAAATATAAAAAGAAAATACAAAATCAGAAAATTAAAAATTAAAATATAAAAATATAAAATCAAAAATTAAATAAAAAACATAAAATTTAAAACCCACAAAAAATTAACACATACAGACACTTGATCACATTCATTTTTGAGCTTGATTGCCCCGATCTACCTGCTTGCTTCTTGTGTTCGATACTCTACACTACTTACACTATACACATATTTTGTAGAGTTATAATAAATTTTAGCTCTGCACCGCTTTTCATTGTTTGATATCTGTTGTGGGTTAATTATTGACTAATTGAGGTTTCATGAGTGGTCGCCACAACGACTTTGTCTCCGCATTGTGTGAGACATATTTTGACCCTCGCAAAATCCAAATTATCAAATGGCACCGTTGCCGGGGAGCAACAACGCTTAGATTGGGATTGTTTGTTGATTGTGATTATTTGCCTATATTTATCATTCATTTATTTTCTTTATTTTTTGATATTGATTATTGAGTTGTCTATCCTCCTCTCTTGTTGATTTAGTGCGAGGTATCGTGGATCGAGGGAGGCGCTCTACCTTAGGCGCCTATGCACCCACGTGAAGCCGACGACAGTCTGCTCGCCTTGCACCGAAGGAAAGATTTTTGATGACCGAGCTCCTTTTTATTTTCTGTATTTATTTTTTGCAATTTAAGTGAGAGCGAGACTCTATTGTTGTAATAATATATGGACTCAGAACTTTGGACTTTCGGGCCCAATTCTTAAATGATTGTTCACTTGGGGGCTCACCGCGGTTTTGTTGGTTTTTCATTGCATTTTTTAATTTTGTTTCTCGATTTTGGTTGTATTTCTTTTTTGTGATTGAGACTTAGCTGTAGGATCTGCTTGACATAGCATTAGGTCCAAACACATTAATCACTTGCATGTATCTATAGTCTCGTTTGGACTAAGTTAAATTTTGAAAACTATTCTTCACGATAATAGCAACTTCTCACCCTAGGATGATTTCATCGGCTTGCATCTGCATATAGATTAGGTTTCAATTCTGCTGAGCATTCTTGCATGTAGAGTGCTGGAGGCAAGGTGAGCATTTACGCTTTAGCATACATCATCATTTTACCGCTTGTATTGCTTTTCTGCCTCTCTACCTCTGATTTTGATCACTAGGTGCTAAGTAAAATTGACTCCTCGATAGTATCATGCATTCTCATTAAAAATAAAAAAATTGATAACCAATAAAATTGGGACTGCTAACATTACATGACCCTAAAATCAACCAAACAGAAAAATCTTGTATTGGGCGAGTAATCCCCTCATTGTCTTCGTTTTACTTGCTCGTGCACTGTTGAACCGAGAAAATCGAGCGGTCGTATTGATCCACAAGGCGGATCAACAGTCGATGCGGTGACTGTTTAAAAATCACTGATTCAAACAACAATTAACCCACAACAATCAAATAAGGAAATCAAAGTGAATGTACGTAATTAAAATTTATTATAACTCTACAACAAGATGTGTATAGGTGCAAGTATTGTAGAGGTCGAACACAGGGGGCAGATAGGTAGAACGGGGCACTAGGCACAAAATGTGTGAATGTGATCAAGTTGTCTACTTATGCTATTTTTTTTGTGGGTTTTTAAATTTATATTTTTTATTTAATTTTTAATTTTATATTTTTGTATTTTTATTTTTAATTTTCTGATTTTTATATTTTCTTTTTGTATTTTATATATTTTTTTAATTTTCTTTTTTAATATTGGAATATATGTACAATATAGGAAAAGAAGGGATAAAGTATTTATAAAAATAACTAAAAATAACTAAAATTCAGAAAATCAAATGTTTTGTGGTTTTTATAATTTTTTACTGTTTTTGTGATTTTTGGGGAATTTTTAGAGTATTTAAAGGTCAAAATAATAGAAAAACAGGGAATTAGCTACTGCTGAGGGTAAAATAGAACTTAAAAATATCAAACAACCACAAAATTTTCCCAAACTAAATTTCAAAAAAAGATAATAAAATATAGAACCTACAGTAGCTGAGTTTGTAATTTTTGGGATTTTCTATAAATTTTAAGATTTTTTGAAGTTTTTAAGTATTTTCTAATTTTTAGGAAATTTCTTTTGTATTTTTTAGTGATTTTTGGACTGAAGTTAAAACTCAACAAAATATACGAATTATATTTTTTAGGGAATTTTCTGAGATGATTTTATATTTTTTTATGGATTTTATATTGCAAACAATGTTGAAAATGGTTGTTTTTGATTTTTTATAAATATGAAAATGCAATAAAAATGAAATACAAAAATATGGCGTGAAAGTGCAAGCACGCAGGAGCTTATGCTAATTTTTGTAGAATTTTTGGGCTGTTAAAAATGCATGCAAAAATTACTTGAAGCATAAGGAAAAGGCAACCTGACAAGGGTATTATCGTGATATGCACAAAATCCAGGGGCTTGCGGGCAATTTTCACACAAAATTATAACTAAATAAAGTATTTGCTGGACGAAATACAAAATGATAAAAGCACGAGGAGGTTATTGCGAGAAGTTCACCCACGCACGCGCTAAGCACGCGCGTGGGAGGACTGGTTCGCAAGATTCACAAAACACGGGGGCCTTTATGCAATTATGCCAGAACTATTTTAACTGCATACGAAAGTTCTAGTACTAAAAACAAATGTTCAGAACCCTGGGGGGTTAGCCTGCAAAAATGCCAAGTCACGTGCGCATCGCATGTGACCAGGCGAGGGACCCCAAAGTAATATTACAAAACTGCAGGGGGCTAACTGCAAATATTGCAAAAGTAAATAACGGCCAATGAAAGGTTACGCACTAATATTTAAATACAGAAATTGGCTAGGTAGGAAGCAAAATTACCCACGCCCCATGCGATCCGCCGGTGCAGGGCACCTCACTTATACACGAGGCAGCATATGGCGCGACGATACCCCTTCGGATGGAAGGCCCCGATTAGATGCTCCTCGCGTGATTGAACGGCTGGGATGAGCAGAATCCAACGGCGGCTGTGCTTCACGAAGAACTGGGCTTGATCGACGGCGTAGAGGGCTCCAGCAAGAACAGAGGAAGAACAACGGGGAGCTGAACTTCTTCCGGCGATGATGGAGGCTCTTCGACGTTAGGGCTCCTCCAAAATGCCCAGGACGACACCTGGGAGACTCCTCAAGCGAACGGTGGCTTCAAAAATGGCGGGGTGACCATCGACAAGCTGCTGCGACGTGGGAGGACGGAGGCTACCCAGGTGACCTTCTTTCTTCAAAATCTCAACCCCAGATGGGGTCCTTCGGCTCCAGGGACCTGCAAATGAAAGAACACCAAGCCAGTAGAAGGTCCCAATGCAAACGTGGGTGGAGAGGGTGGTGTGCGTAGAGTGAGGATGATCGCCGGAGCTCGAGAGCTCGGGGGGGGGGGGGGTGCGACGATGGAAGCAACTCTAATTAAACGCTTGCACAATTAACTAACGCATAAACTACAAGCTGAAACTAAAGGCTAGCTAATGGACAAGAAAAGGGATGAAAAATGTGGAGAAAGTGGACCTCGAGGGTTGAAATACCCAAGGTAGTGACCTCACGGCGGCGACCAGAGATGGGGTGGTTGGAGCCGCTCCTTGGCCTCACCAAACACCGCGAACTCGGTCGGAGGCTCGCCTGTCACGCGTGCCAGTCCAGGGCACAAGTCGAAGGGTAGGGTTGGTCAAAAGAGGGTTCAAAGAAGAATGGAGGCGATGGGTTATTTTTGAAAAGTTGGCTAAGGGGCGAACTTCGAGACACGCTCACGGGCACGCGAAGAAGATCTTGGAGGATCTAAGTGGTCGGCGTGAATCCTGATTGTACAAGGAGCAACTTTCGTGAAGGAGAAATCTTCCCTCGAGCAACGCATCGATGGTGAAAAAATCGAGAAAAATAGGTCACGGGGTGTTCTGACACAGGCTAAGGGAGAAGGACGGCCAGTTGACCTAGGTCAACTGGGGCCGTCTCCTAATTGGTCCACGTGGACCAATCAGGAAAAATCCCTGAAAAAGATCTTGTTAATTCATTTAAAAATGAAAATGGCCGAATTAAATTTAGGTTATTTAACAAAAATATTTATTATTTTATGTAGTATTTTATGCTGATTTTTAATTATTTTTATGGATTATATTTTTATAAATTGCTTTTTATGACCTATATAGGTATTTTACCTGTATATTTTAGTAATTGATTTTTATTTTGTGATTTTTATTTTGTTATTTTTGTATATTATTTTATATAATTATAAGATACTTTTATATACGTAATTATATTTTTATTTTATTTTTCTGATGTGTTTTGTACAATAAATAAAATATAAGTAGGTATTGTATAGGTATGTGTATAGGTATAATACCCGTGTATAGGTAAAAAATATTGACTCAACATGAAGTGGTGGCTACTATTCATGAGATCATCCGTGCCCCACTTAAGCAGACCATGACCAATTTATCTGCTCCTCTTCTCACAAAGAGAAAGAGGAGGAGCAGATCTGAACACCATATCTTGACCATGGCCACTGCCCACTCCATCACACACCGTTCCATTCCTAGGAAGAGGAACACTGCCACACCCTTCATTTGCTGCACTATCTCTGACTTCACATGTGATAACGTTCTCCTTGACGGCGGTGCTTCGATTAGCATATTACCCTTCTCGCTGGTACAGTCTCATCACTTAGGGCCTCTCAAGAAAATCAGGATGATCATTCAGTTTGCTGATGGATCTATCAAGAGGCTGAAGGGTATCCTTGAAAACGTCGTCATTTGTATTCAGGACACGAACTACAATGTTGATTTTGTCGTATTGCCCATGGAGACCGCCCAAATGACAGAGGTAAAGGTGTAAAAATAAGTGATTAGGTCGTTGCGACCTCAATCACTCGGGCTGAGTCAATCAAGAAAAATAATCAACCACTCGAATAAGATAAAATCAAGCAAGCACAAGAAAGAGCGGTCTAGCTATAGGTTTAACCTGGTATAGCTCCCAGGGTCGAACACAAGGAGCACAGATTGGCCTTGCGGCCTACGATGTAGTCAGGTATCCAAAAGAGTCTTTTTTTATGGTTTTTATTTGTTTTTGAATTTTTTTTTAGAATTTTTAATTAATGAGAAAATGAGAGAAAGCAAATACAAGGGGACTTCAACAATTTATACAACACACAAGAAATGATGCAAAAATTCCAGAAAATTGGTTTTTATGTTTTTTAAGTTTTTTTACTGTTTTTGGTGAATTTTTGGAATTTTTCTAATGGGTAAATTAATTATTAAAAATCAAACAATGCAAAGAATAGAGGGTACTGTCCAGCAAGGCTTAAGACCCAAAAATAAAATAATTTTGGATCTCAAAAAGCCCTAAAGGTAATTCTCCTATAATCTAGAAAGAATAAGGAAAATTTAGGCACCCTAATTATTGTTTTTGGATTTGTAATTGATTAATTACAAATTTTATGAGTTTTTAGGGGTTTTTCAATTTTTATGGGTTTTAAGTGATGAAAAATAGCCAAAATTGGCTAGAAAATCAAACAACCAGTAAACAACAAGTCCTAATTTTTTTAGAATTTTTGGTGGAGTTTTTATATTTTTTTGGTATTTTTAAAGTCAAACAGTAGCAAAAATATCGGTTTTTGAATTTTTAAAAATAATAAATGAAATCCAAAATGTCCCCAAAAATCATAGAAATTCCTACACCATGGCAGGAGCCATGTGTCAAAATTTCATTGGATTTGGAGGTCGTTTGATATTTTATTCAAAAATAAAGGTGGGGCACTGTGCACAGGGACCTGAGTGCAAATACCCAAAAGTTATGGGGTCCTGGTGCAAAATACCCAAGAAGTCACGTGCCAAGCACGTGTCTGGGGCACACAGGGACCAAATGGTAATAAAAATAAGTTCCAAGGACCTATTGATAACTCGTATCAAAAGTCCAGGGGCTTATATGCAATTTACCCAAAAATATTTCGCACCTGTTCAAAATCAATGCTCACAGGGGTATAAATGCAATTATTCAAAAATATTCATTCATTGCATAACATCCAGAACTACAAGGGGTCTCATGCAAATAACCCAACATAACACGTGACGACGCACGTGGTTCACTACTGGCAAGGGTATAATTGCAAATAAAATAAAGCGCGAGGTCCTTGATGCAAATAACCCAGAAAATAAACAACTGAATTAAAAATTACAGGACTAAAACGAAATAAGACAAACAGAGGGGGCCCTATGATATTTACCCCTTTATTAATAGCGACGGCCCGATGTGCGCCACGTGTATGATCTGACGGCTGGATGTGCGGGCGCTTCTTCTCTCTTCTCCTCTTCGGCTCGATCGACGGTGGGGAGAGGCCCACGTGGATGATCTAGCGGTGCGGGGCTCGGGTGCCTCTCTCCTCGGCTGCAACGGTCCAGATGTCACCTCAGATAGATCAACGGCTGCTGCTCCTTCAAGGATGGACGCTCAGGATTAGAACTGGAGCGAGGCCTTCATCGGACGGCTCTGGATGGTGGAGGAAGAACTCGACGCCGGCGAAGTTCGCCGGCCTCCTGCGTGCACTCCGGTCCTCCTCTGCTGCGCCTGAAGGTCGGAGAAGATCCGGCGTGAGGTTGCGCAGCTGCTGGTGGTGGCCAAGGGCCCAACCGAGCCCTGGAGGGGCTCCGGCGAGGCCTATGGCTCGAAGCTCCTGGCTGAACTGGGAAGGAGGCTCAGACACCTCCTTTGGACCTGCAAAATGGTCAAGAAGCTTCGCGGGTCGAGGGCAAAGTGCCTCGACCCGGTTAGGTGGCGTGAAGGTGATCGGTGCGGTGGGGCGGAAGAGCTCCGGCGATGCGACGGCGGTGGAGCTCGACTCCCAGATCCTGTGCGATCTGGGTTGAGTGGAAGTGCGTAGAAGGTGCGTGAGGAGGTTGCGAAGGTGCTGATCGGGTCGGATTGGAAGATGGGTGATCGGAGTGGTCGGAATCGGAGAGATGCGTCGGAGATGAAATTTGGGCGAAATCCTAAATTAGACGAAATTAAAAGGAACTAAGGGTACCTGATGGATGCTGGAGACTGTGCTGGAGATGGGCTATCTCCGGGTCGTAGCTTCGAAGGGCGTCAAGGCCTGAAGCTCGATGCTCAACGCCGGCGGCGGAGCAAGGACGGCGAAGGTCGCCGGATCGTTGGTATCGCTCCCTCACCTCACTGCAACAAGGGCTAACGCTCGCTGTCACTCAGGCGGAGCCAATGGAGGTCACTGGGAAGGAAGAGAAGGGCCAAAGATGCGGCGCGGAGGCAGCGGAGGTGATGGTTATATAGAGTGACAGGGTCGATTAGGGTTGAGGGCTGACAGCAAAGGAAGGCGTGGATTTGATGGCGGAGGATCCGGCGAGGGAGAGGGATGAACGGCGAAGAATCCGGGCGCGGGGGTTGAGTGGGGGACAGCCTGGATGCGCGTGGGAAATTCGGCGAAGGAGGCGCGGCGCGCATGGTCCAGAATAGGAAGGAGGTCGCGGGGGAGTTGACCGGGGTCAACATTCCCCCGTGGACCAACCAGGAGCGGCCACGTGTATGTGATTTTTGTTTAATTTTTTTAGGGTAGAAATAGGTCGAATTAAAGAAAACTCAAAACATGAAATATTTTTCTTTTATTTTTTTCTATTTTTTGGTGATTTTTAATTAATTTTTGGGAATAAAAATAGGTTAGCTCTATATATAGGTATATGTACACTATATGGATTTTTATTTTTGATTTTTTATTTGTTATTTTTATGTATTTTTATGCTCATTTTGTATTTTATTTATTTACAACTTGGAATATGAAATAGAAGAATATTTTTATTTTATTTTTATCACTTATATACAAGGGTTAAATAAATAGTTATACACATTTATACACATGGTATATATACAATGTATTTTTGTATTTTAATTTTGTCATTTTTATTTGATTTTTGTTTTGTTTCTTTTTATTTTATATATTTACAAAATGTAAAATAGAGTATTTACAAAAAGTTTTGAAAATAATTGAATTTATTTATAGGATTAAATAAATACAAGGTGTGGTTTATGCACATGGTGAAAGGGTATTTTTGTCTTTTTGATTTTTATCTTTTTATTTTTATTTAATAGTTTATAAATATACACAATATAGACAAGGATATTTTTGGGTGAGGAAAATATATAGTTTATTTATTTACAGAAGTATATACATGTGAGCTCCTATCTCCCTCTACTTTGGCTTTTATGCGGTCAGGCCCATGCTGAGCCCTCCCTTGGGTTAGGTTGCTCAATATTTATTCTAAATATTTCCCTCTTTTTCTTTTTGCTCTTTATTCTTTTATTTTGTGCACAAAAACATGCTAATTATAGGTTTTTACACAATGCATGCTTTTGGTATTTATTTGTATTTACACATATCTACATGTATTTGCAAAGGTTTTTGTAGCTAAAATAGAAGAATAAAGAGTGATGAATGGGTATTCATCACCCCCCTATGCTTAACTTTGCTAGTCCCTTAGCAAACACTTATTTGAAAAAGAAGTGAAAAAGAAAGAAAAAGAAAAAGAGGATGTACATGGATCAAGGTTGACTTATTAAATTTTCCTTCATTAACTTGAAATATGGAGCTCGATCAGATCTTTGGATTATTAATGTGTCGGAACCTTATTTGGACTTAAGCCTAAAACTCAACAGCCTCCAAGTTCCACCAATCTATGGGCAAGACTCCTCAATAAACCAGATCAGAACAAGTCTACATACACAAACTCTAATGACCATGAATCTTTTCCTTGCGGTGTAAGTGATATGTGGCTCCCCACCTCAGAAGTGACAAAGAAACAACCTCCCTCAACCTGGTAACTCTAATTCCTCAGTCTAGCAACTCTTTCCTCGAGAAGCGGGGTATTCCCTTCTAAGTTCAAGTGCAACCGGCTCAAGAAGAGGGGGTAGAAGTATAGAGTTTTGGAAGCTTAGCCAGTGTAGCTAAGTCTCCCGCTGCAAGCTTCATGAGATCTTTACACTCCGGTGGGGTTATTAAATTTTCAATCCGACCCACCACTTTTTTGGAGTTCTTTTTGCATTTTTGCAAATTTTTTTTTTTTCAACAACTTTTGTACAACATATCTACATGGTGCAGCATATATAAGAAATTTCCCCTTGAGCCAGTAGACTATCCCTCTTTTGAAGCTTTATTGCAACCCACAGCTTCTGTCTTTAGCTTTCAACACCACTAGACCAAGTTGAGGTGCACTTCCTTCACTATAAGAAGAAGAGAGGTTCCGCCTAGAAGTACTACCCTCATATGCTACCCCAAGCCAAAGGAAACTGCCTCCTCACCACCTCATCCATGGAGAGCCATGTGTAAAGTGCAGGTGCAAGTGAAGCCATTGTCTCTGAGAGTCATATGTGTGTTGTTAAGTGCTCTACTTAGGCTCATCAAGATGACATATGCTCATAGCCTAGTGGACTCAAAGAATTAAGTCCTTATGGACCTGAAAAGCCTTAAACCTAAATCCTACAAGGTTCCTCTTGAAGTTAAGTGGATTAAGATCTTATTCAAGCTCCATTTCTCAATTTAATTCCAGGCTTAGTTTAAATGTCAACTCTCATCCAGGAAAAACTATATACATAAATGTACACAAGATGCTATTTACAAATATTTTACAATCATGCAAAAATTTTGAGAAATGTTTTGAAATCATGAATGAATGATGCATGAGGTGCAGGTTTTGCAAAAAGATATTTACAAACATTTATACAAGATTTTTGCAAACTTTTGATTTTCAAAACATTTTGGAAAAAAATTTGTACTATATACATAATTTTGATACAAAATATTTACACAGGCTTTACACAAAAGATTTTTGAAATCATTTTTACAAAAATACTTTGTACACTAGCTATGTCTGTGCAAGAATAAAAGAGGTTTATGTACATGAAAAATTTTTAATTTTTGTGATTTTTAGCCATTTTATTTATTAACACACTCACACAAAGTACGAGTTATGGCTAAAGTATATATGAAATATATACACACCCCCCCTATACTTAGCTCGAACGATGTCCTCAGAGTGATCAAGAGCGATGAAGAAGACATAACTCGTGCTTAGTAAAAGGGAAGTGAAAAGGAATGGCTAAGTACAGAAACGAATAAATGAGTAGAATGAGAGGAACTCGGTGGTTTCCCCCTATACTTAGGATTAACTAATCCTAAGTATAGAAAGCTGTACATGAAGGGAAAGCCGAGTGGAGAATATACAGAGTCTGCCCCCCCTATACTTAGGGTAAAATATCCCTAAGTATAGGCAGCAAAAACAAGAGCAGAAAGAATTAAAAGAATACTCGCAGGTCCGACATCCCCCCTATACTTAGGGTAAAGTATACCCTAAGTATAGCATAATCATAAGATGAGAGATGGGATGTGGGACTAAAGAATAGAATGATATAGACAACTGGATCTATACAGGCGGAGGAACAGTGAAAATCAGGCGTGAGATGCAAAAGATGTGAGTCAAAAGACCACATCTCACGCAAAATGAATAGCAGCAATAATAACGTCCCGCGGCTCATGATCTAGAAATGGTTTGAGCCGCTGGCCGTTCACTCGGAAGGTACTCTCAGAAGATAACTCAGATATATCAATGCTACCGTTATCGTGTACCTTTCTGACCAAGTAGGGTCCTTTCCATTTGCTCTGTAGCTTCCCTGGAAATAATCTAAGCCTTGCATCAAACAGCCATACTTTCTGTCCAATCTCAAAATGCTTGTGGCTGATATGAGAATCATGCCACTCTTTGACTTTCTCCTTATAATGTAGGCTGTTTGAGAAAGCTGCATCTCTAAGCTCTTCCAAGGCGGCTAACTCTGCCCTCCTCTGGTCTCCTATACCATTTGGATCCATAAGAATATCTGTGACTGCCCAGAGTGACTTGTGCCTCAGCTCAACTGGTAGGTGACAGGGCTTGCCATAAACGAGGCGAAAGGGAGATGTACCCAATGGAGTCTTGAAAGACGTCCTATATGCCCACAAGACCGAGTCCAAAAGTTGTGACCAATTCTTTCGGTCAGGGCGGACGACTTTCTGCAAAATATTCTTGATCTCCCTGTTCGATACCTCAGCTAGACCATTCGTCTGTGGATGGTATGGTGTAGCAACACGATGGTCTATGCCGAACTCGGTAGCAAGTGCCTTCACCTGGTCGTTGATGAAATGAGATCCCCCATCAGAAATCAGAACTCGTGGAACCCCGAACCGCATGATAATGTTCCTCTTCAAAAATTTGCAAACTGTCTTTGCATCTGCGGCTCGGGCGGGGATAGCCTCAACCCAACGACTAACATAATCTACGGCCAACAGAATGTACTCAAATCCCTGACTCTTAGGGAATGGACCCATGAAATCGATGCCCCATGCGTCAAAAACCTCACAGAAGTGAATGGGCTGCATCGGCATCATATCACGCTGTCCGCAGGTGCCCATCCTCTGACAGTCAGTACACCTCCTCACGAACTCATCAGAGTCCTTGAAGAGCGTAGGCCACCACAAGCCGGATTGGAGCACTTTCTGTGCCGTTCTCCTCCCAGAATGATGTCCTCCTGCCTCAAGCTTGTGGCAGTAAGTGAGGACACTATGATGCTCCTCCTGAGGAATACACCGACGCCAGATGCTATCCCCTCCTTCGTGGTAAAGGATGGGATCCTCCCAGTGGTAGGACTTGGCCTTCGCAAGGAAGGTCTCAATCTTCTGCTTGGGCCAATCTTGTGGGACTTTCCCAGCAACGAGAAAGTTCACAATATCGGCATACCACGGGAGTGAGGCGATAGCAAGGATCGCCTCATCTGGGAAGGTATCACAAATGGGATCAATCTGCTCTGAATCCTCAGGCTGCTCTAGTCGGGATAAATGGTCCGCCACCACATTCTTGACTCCAGGCTTATCCTTGATCTCAATGTCGAACTCCTGGAGTAGAAGGATCCATCTAGTAAGTCTGGCCTTGGCATCCTTCTTTGACATGAGGTACCTGATGGCGGTGTGATCTGTGTACAAGGTCACTCGGGATCCAATGATATACGATCTGAATTTATCTAGGGCAAACACTACTGCTAGCATCTCCTTCTCTGTGACTGTATAATTCCGCTGGGCGGAATCCAATGTGCGGCTAGCATAGTGTATCGCAAATGGTACTCCATCCCTCCTCTGTCCTAGCACGGCCCCTACGGCAAAGTCGGAGGCGTCCGTCATGATCTCGAATGGGAGAGACCAATCAGGCGGCTGAAGGACAGGAGCCTCAATTACACACTGCTGGAGAGTCTCAAAGGACGAAAGACACTTGTCATCGACAAGGAACTCGGTGTCTTTCGTCAATAGGTCAGTCAACGGTCGGGCAATCTTGCTGAAATCATGAATGAATCTCCTATAAAAACCAACGTGCCCCAGAAATGACCGTAACTGCTTCAGATTGGACGGCGGTGTGAGTTTCCTAATGACATCGACCTTGGCCGGATCAACCTCCATGCCTCTGTTGGAGATGATGTGGCCAAGCACCGTCCCTTGAGTCACCATGAAGTGACTCTTCTCCCAAGACAGAACCAAGCGGGTATCAATGCATCGCTGGAGCACTCGGTCTAGGCAGTCAAGACAGGAATCGAATCCGTCGCCGTAAACCGAGAAGTCGTCCATGAAGACCTCCAAACACTCCCCTACCATGTCCGAGAATATCGACAGCATGCATCTCTGAAAAGTCGCAGGGGCGTTACATAGCCCGAATGGCATGCGTCGAAAGGCGTAAGTACCGAAGGGACAGGTAAAGGTGGTCTTCTCCTGATCCTCAGGAGCGATGGCCACCTGGTTGTAGCCCGAGTACCCATCCAGGAAGCAATAATGGCTCTTCCCTGCTAGTCTCTCAATGATCTGGTCAATAAAAGGCAGGGGGAAATGGTCCTTCTTGGTGGCCTGGTTGAGTTTCCTGTAGTCAACACAGACCCGCCAAGAGGTGGGTACTCGTGTAGCAATCTCCTCTCCCGACTCACTGATCACAGTCGTGATGCCCGTCTTCTTGGGCACCACATGCAAGGGGCTAACCCACTTGGAGTCGGAAATGGGATAAATAAAATCTGCACTCCACCATTTTGATATTTCCTTCATAACAACCTCTCTTAGGTTGGGGTTCAGTCGCCGCTGGAACTCACGCGATGGCTTCGCCCCTTCCTCGAGATAGATATGGTGGGAGCACAACGAGGGACTAATCCCATGGAGATCTGCTACGCTCCATCCAATTGCCTTGCGGTTCTTTTCAAGAACCTCCATCAGACGGGATTCTTGTTCTCCAGTCAGATCGGTAGAGATGATGACTGGGTACATCTCAGACTCTCCCGCAAGGAATCTATACTTCAGCGAAGTAGGGAGCGGCTTTAGCTCTGGACAGCTGGGTGCTGGCAAATCTGGCCTCTGAAGAAGATGTGTGTATGCGGATAATTCTGCCAAATTTTCCTGGGAAAATGATAACGAACTCTCACAAACTGGATCTGGAGAAGGCGGGTCCTCTGCATTGTCTCTGTTCTGCTCTGCCTCTACCTCCTCCTCATCTGTAGGCTCAGGTGGATCCAGATCTGGCATCTGATCATCGCAATCTGCCCAATCAGATTCTGAATCCGAGGGATCTATATCAGACTCGGTGGCATCAGTACCACCGGAGAACAAGGTGGCATCAGCACCACCATAGAGCAGGGTGGCCTCAGTACCACCATCACTGGAAATCGTGTCGCGATCAAGATCCGATTCTGCTGACTCAATAGTATCCTGAACCAAGATTGTGCTCTCCAGACTATCCTCTGCTGTCATCTCTGCATCAGCTGTATCTGAATATGAGAGGATGGTCTGTGCTACAGGATCTGCCCAAATTGCCTCATCATCTGTGATCACAAAATCACAGTCCTGGTGGATGTCTGGCTCTGCGTCTGTCAGTTGCCCTGAATCTGTACTGCTATGTGAGCGGGATCTGGATCTGGCTCTGTGGTCCTTGACCGTCCCTATTTGTATACTCTCGCCCTGGACGCGAAAGTACACCTTCCCGCTGTCATGGTCAGTCACTGCCTTGGCTGTGGCCAAGAACGGGCGACCGAGGATGATGGGGGAATCGGTCAACGAGTCAGGGGTCTCCATGTCCAACACTACGAAGTCCACGGGGAATTGTAAACCCTGAATCGTGACGACAACGTCTCGCAACAACCCCTTTGGCCTCTTGACAGACCGATCAGCAAACTGAAGGTATGTCCTGCTCTGTCTAAGAGTGCCCAACTCTAAGTGGTCGAGAAGGGCTGCCGGAAGAAGGTTGATCGACGATCCGCTATCTAAGAGAGTACGGTCGAACCTCTGCTCATTAATCTGACATCTGACATACGGGGCCCCTAAATCTGGCCTCTTAGTCGGCAGATGGTTCTGGATCGCGTAACACGTGGCTTTTGTTAGCACATGAATTTCTGCGGTCTTGTTCCTCTTCGTCCTCCTGACTGTGGTCCTGTCTCTCAAGGACCGCTGAAGAAGAGGGATGTGCTGCAAAGCCTCATTGAGGGTCAGCTGGATGTGAAATCGGTCTATCATGCTCTGGCTGAACTCCTCCTGCTCTCTCTTTTTTGGGTCTTTTTCTTTTTTCTTCCCCTTCCCCAACTCAAGGGCTCTAGGAAAGGGGATCACAGGGTCCTTCTCAGATGAAGGGCTAGGAATAGGCCTAGATGATTCAATGACTGGATCCTCAAGAACATCATTCACCATAGTGGGATCAGAGTAAACTAAACCTTTTCCTTTATTCAAATCAGAATTCTGAGATACATTTATTCGAGGAAAGACAACATTTCTATCAACATAAATGTTGGTGGCATCAGTACCACCTCTAGTTGGCTCTACAACTAGTCGTCTTGCGGCCTCAGTACCGCTGGCTGGCTCGGCTCTCCTGGTGGCGTCAGTACCACCTCCTCGATGTGGTGAAATGGCGGCCTCAGTACCGCCAGTGGAATCAGCATCTCGGGTGGCCTCAGTACCACCGTCATCATGATGTGCGGCTTCAGTACCGCTCTCCTCTTCCTCATCTGGCGCTCTAGATGAATCCTCGCGTTGTCGCTCAGATGAGGCGCCTCCTGCTGGTCTTCTACCGCTCCTAAGTGTGACAAAATCAGCATCAAATAAATCCGACGAGATAACATCAAATGAGTCACTAGAAGTGGTAGGCTCAGTGTGAACTACCTGCTCAGATTTCCTCTTCAAGTTATTCGGATTAGGCTCGATCTGTGCAGGGATGGCGGCCTTCCCTCTCATCAGGTCCCGCATCTCCTGGCGGAACTCGTCCATCTCCCGTCTAAATGTAGCCTGCTGTTCTGTGAAGAGGCGGGCTAAATCATCCATGGCGGGGCTCTCATGGGAGCCCGACGGGTTGCCTCTCTGGTAATGAGGCTGCTGGACCTGGTGCTGCTGCGGATGAGAGGGGTAAGAGGATGGATGCTGCTGCTGGTGAGCCTGATGCTCACGTCTCCAACTCTGTCCCTGCTGCTGATAGGGACGAGATACGAAGGATGATGGCTGGGATGCTGGGTGCTGCTGGTGATCTCTCTGCTGGGAGTACTGCCCTCCCTGACCGGCTGGCTGCTGCTGGGGTTGGTTACCCCCATTCCCCCACCTGAATCCGGGATGGTCTCGTCGGATTCCAGGTTGAGGACGGTCATACCAAATCCCGTTGACATCCATCAACGGCTCTGCATCGTATGGGGCTGGGGGGAGTACATCCAGAGGCTGATCCGGCTGATATACCACCATCTGTAAGTCAGGAGATGGTGGTGACTGGTAAGAGGGCTGCTGCTGCTGGTACGGCTCCGCCTGTACAAGGTGAACTTGTCTAGGCTGCTGCAAGGAGCTGGAGCGCTGGGACGAGCTGCGGCTGCCACCGGAATCGCCTCGCGACAGAAGACGGGGCTGAGGAGCCGTCTGTGCCTCCTGAAGACACAAGAGCTGGGTCTTCATGTCGCTCAGAGTTTGTGCCATTTCCTCCATCTGAGTTATGCCCTGGCACTGCTTCTTCTCGATGATTTCCATGCGGTCCAACTTCTCGCTGATTATCCCCATGTCCGCAGCGGCCGACTCTGCCTGTGCGGCTGCAACTGTGGACGAACTGGATGGACCTGCATCAACCCGTGCTATCCGCTGATACTGCACGGGTCCTGGCGGCTGCTGAGATCTCTGTGTATACAACCGTGTCTGGGACATAACCATGTAATTCTCTGACATCTCCTCATAGATGGCCCAGACTTGGTTGTGGTCCTTGGCAAAGTAGGACCCGCCGCAAGAAGCATTCACCAATCCCTGAAGATCTGGCGTCAGCCCACTAAAGAAGCTCTGAACTAGGTTCGGCTTCGAAATGTCGTGGTGTGGGCATCTATCCAGAAGCTCTCTGAACCTCTCCCATGCCTCGTGAAATTGCTCGTTAGGGAGCATGGAGAAGTTGTTGATCAGGGCCCTTGCTGCATTCGTCCGCCCGAGTGGATAGTACTTGTTCAAGTACTCGGTGCGGAGCTGATCCCAGGTGTACACAAACTTCCCTAGATGTTTCAGCCAGGCGGCTGCTCTATCTGCCAGTGAAAAAGGGAAGGCCATCATTCGAATCGTATCTTGGTCCACACGACGGTCGTGGACAGTGCTGCAGATCATCAGAAACTCCTGGAGATGGAGGTGGGGTTCCTCAGTGGCGAGTCCGTGAAAATGAGGAAGCATCTGCAGGGTGTTCGGAGGGAACTTGAAATCCCCCACGATAGCAGGAATCACCACCCATTGGTGCATCAGTGTAGATCCGGGGTTGTGAAGCTCCCGCATCGGTCTCGCTGCGGCGGCGGCTGCCGCTGCTGCTGCGGCTGCTGCTGCGGCTGCTGCCTCTGCCTCTGCATCAGCATCAGGAATGTCCTCCGGCTCGCTCGGCTCTTCTCGCTCTCTTCGGAGTCTCTCCAACTCCCTCCTCATCTCTATCATGAATGTCCCCTGATCGCGTAACTGTTGCTGAACCGTCTCTAATGATGCGATCAGGGTGGAGTTGATCGCCCCCTGGTCTAAGACAAAATGTTCGGGCTGGCGATCGTCTGAACTACCGGCTCCAGCCATAGGGATGTCTGCAAAATCAGATGAGCCTAACTCAGGTTCAGTCAAATGAATTCGTCTCTCCTCAGGCTCATGTCTCTCAGTAGCAGAAGAAAGGGGATCGAGGGGGAACAGGGTGGAATCGAACTCGGGTCCGGAGAGCTGGTCTCGACTCTCACGGGCCAACCTAGATGATAAACAATCTTGGCGAGTTGAGCGGATGGGATCTGGAGAAAATATGATAGCAAAGCAAACCCCCGGTTCACCAACACAACACAATCTGAAGACCGTGAAAGATCGGTCAATTTATTTTGTCAATTTTATTTGGTGAACATACAAGATATCAGAGCGATTACGTGACCTGCTGGGATACCCGATACTCTCTCAACCGACTGTCCCGCACAGAAGAGTCGGTAATCAGTCGAGATGAGCACCGGAGGGCTTTACCTAGTGTTCGGGTCACTCTCTCGCACAATCAAACCATACAATGAGGGGGTTGCTCTCCCCAAGACAAATTTTTCAATGTGAGTGTCTTCTAGGGTCAATAATGTTATCCAGTCCCAATTTTTTTGTTTTTCTTTTTAAATATTTTTCAAAATAAATACAAGCGGCCTAACGGTTTTTCCGATTCTCCTGATGATTAATCCAAAAACAGAGGGAGAAGACGAAAAAGCCGATGCGCGAAGAAATCAATGATGCATGCAGAGAAAGAAATGCGTACCTTGTCTCCAGCACTCTACATGCAAGTGATCCGCGCAGAATTTAAATACAGAAATAAAACTACCTAAATGGTGCAGCGGGAAAAACCGAATCCTAGATGAGCAACTTCTATTGATCGTGAAGAACAATAGTTAGCTAATCGAATAGAGTCCGGAGTCCGATCTTGGGAGTCACTCGGTGCCCGCCACAACGGGTCCTGCCAGCGCTGTATGTGACTCCTCACGGCACGTGGTCTCAAATTCAATTAAACTAACTTTTTCAGTGAATTTTATTAAGGTCCAATTACGTTCTATAGGAACAGATATTCTATTAGGTGTTGGGCCTTAAATATTTACGTCACAATCAATCAAATTCCTAAATCTAGGGGCTCGAGGAAAACCGCGTAAACACCGGAAAAGGCAGCTAGCTATAAAACCACGATAAAAGCCGCGAAAATCCAAATGGGTCCCCCGAGCACACCGGTGCTCGGTGAAACAGACCCGCTAAGTTACAAATGTCCACAGTTCAAAGTCCAAGTCCTAAATTATTACAACAAGAATAATGTTCTCTCTCTCTCTCTGAAATATAGAAAATCTCTTCCTCTCTCTCTTCCTGCTCTTCTTCCCGTGCGGGTCCTCAAAAAGTGTACTCCAAATTCCAAGCAGTACCTCGCACAAAAAATGAGAAAGAGAAAGTGTCAGAAAACAGTTATAATGTAGAGAGACAAAAATACAAGAATGAAAACTGACTACAAAGCCGTGCTCCCCGGCAACGGCGCCATTCTGACGACCGCCCAAATGACAGAGGTAAAGGTGTAAAAATAAGTGATTAGGTCGTTGCGACCTCAATCACTCGGGCTGAGTCAATCAAGAAAAATAATCAACCACTCGAATAAGATAAAATCAAGCAAGCACAAGAAAGAGCGGTCTAGCTATAGGTTTAACCTGGTATAGCTCCCAGGGTCGAACACAAGGAGCACAGATTGGCCTTGCGGCCTACGATGTAGTCAGGTATCCAAAAGAGTCTTTTTTTATGGTTTTTATTTGTTTTTGAATTTTTTTTTAGAATTTTTAATTAATGAGAAAATGAGAGAAAGCAAATACAAGGGGACTTCAACAATTTATACAACACACAAGAAATGATGCAAAAATTCCAGAAAATTGGTTTTTATGTTTTTTAAGTTTTTTTACTGTTTTTGGTGAATTTTTGGAATTTTTCTAATGGGTAAATTAATTATTAAAAATCAAACAATGCAAAGAATAGAGGGTACTGTCCAGCAAGGCTTAAGACCCAAAAATAAAATAATTTTGGATCTCAAAAAGCCCTAAAGGTAATTCTCCTATAATCTAGAAAGAATAAGGAAAATTTAGGCACCCTAATTATTGTTTTTGGATTTGTAATTGATTAATTACAAATTTTATGAGTTTTTAGGGGTTTTTCAATTTTTATGGGTTTTAAGTGATGAAAAATAGCCAAAATTGGCTAGAAAATCAAACAACCAGTAAACAACAAGTCCTAATTTTTTTAGAATTTTTGGTGGAGTTTTTATATTTTTTTGGTATTTTTAAAGTCAAACAGTAGCAAAAATATCGGTTTTTGAATTTTTAAAAATAATAAATGAAATCCAAAATGTCCCCAAAAATCATAGAAATTCCTACACCATGGCAGGAGCCATGTGTCAAAATTTCATTGGATTTGGAGGTCGTTTGATATTTTATTCAAAAATAAAGGTGGGGCACTGTGCACAGGGACCTGAGTGCAAATACCCAAAAGTTCTGGGGTCCTGGTGCAAAATACCCAAGAAGTCACGTGCCAAGCACGTGTCTGGGGCACACAGGGACCAAATGGTAATAAAAATAAGTTCCAAGGACCTATTGATAACTCGTATCAAAAGTCCAGGGGCTTATATGCAATTTACCCAAAAATATTTCGCACCTGTTCAAAATCAATGCTCACAGGGGTATAAATGCAATTATTCAAAAATATTCATTCATTGCATAACATCCAGAACTACAAGGGGTCTCATGCAAATAACCCAACATAACACGTGACGACGCACGTGGTTCACTACTGGCAAGGGTATAATTGCAAATAAAATAAAGCGCGAGGTCCTTGATGCAAATAACCCAGAAAATAAACAACTGAATTAAAAATTACAGGACTAAAACGAAATAAGACAAACAGAGGGGGCCCTATGATATTTACCCCTTTATTAATAGCGACGGCCCGATGTGCGCCACGTGTATGATCTGACGGCTGGATGTGCGGGCGCTTCTTCTCTCTTCTCCTCTTCGGCTCGATCGACGGTGGGGAGAGGCCCACGTGGGTGATCTAGCGGTGCGGGGCTCAGGTGCCTCTCTCCTCGGCTGCAACGGTCCAGATGTCACCTCAGATAGATCAACGGCTGCTGCTCCTTCAAGGATGGACGCTCAGGATTAGAACTGGAGCGAGGCCTTCATCGGACGGCTCTGGATGGTGGAGGAAGAACTCGACGCCGGCGAAGTTCGCCGGCCTCCTGCGTGCACTCCGGTCCTCCTCTGCTGCGCCTGAAGGTCGGAGAAGATCCGGCGTGAGGTTGCGCAGCTGCTGGTGGTGGCCAAGGGCCCAACCGAGCCCTGGAGGGGCTCCGGCGAGGCCTATGGCTCGAAGCTCCTGGCTGAACTGGGAAGGAGGCTCAGACACCTCCTTTGGACCTGCAAAATGGTCAAGAAGCTTCGCGGGTCGAGGGCAAAGTGCCTCGACCCGGTTAGGTGGCGTGAAGGTGATCGGTGCGGTGGGGCGGAAGAGCTCCGGCGATGCGACGGCGGTGGAGCTCGACTCCCAGATCCTGTGCGATCTGGGTTGAGTGGAAGTGCGTAGAAGGTGCGTGAGGAGGTTGCGAAGGTGCTGATCGGGTCGGATTGGAAGATGGGTGATCGGAGTGGTCGGAATCGGAGAGATGCGTCGGAGATGAAATTTGGGCGAAATCCTAAATTAGACGAAATTAAAAGGAACTAAGGGTACCTGATGGATGCTGGAGACTGTGCTGGAGATGGGCTATCTCCGGGTCGTAGCTTCGAAGGGCGTCAAGGCCTGAAGCTCGATGCTCAACGCCGGCGGCGGAGCAAGGACGGCGAAGGTCGCCGGATCGTTGGTATCGCTCCCTCACCTCACTGCAACAAGGGCTAACGCTCGCTGTCACTCAGGCGGAGCCAATGGAGGTCACTGGGAAGGAAGAGAAGGGCCAAAGATGCGGCGCGGAGGCAGCGGAGGTGATGGTTATATAGAGTGACAGGGTCGATTAGGGTTGAGGGCTGACAGCAAAGGAAGGCGTGGATTTGATGGCGGAGGATCCGGCGAGGGAGAGGGATGAACGGCGAAGAATCCGGGTGCGGGGGTTGAGTGGGGGACAGCCTGGATGCGCGTGGGAAATTCGGCGAAGGAGGCGCGGCGCGCATGGTCCAGAATAGGAAGGAGGTCGCGGGGGAGTTGACCGGGGTCAACATTCCCCCGTGGACCAACCAGGAGCGGCCACGTGTATGTGATTTTTGTTTAATTTTTTTAGGGTAGAAATAGGTCGAATTAAAGAAAACTCAAAACATGAAATATTTTTCTTTTATTTTTTTCTATTTTTTGGTGATTTTTAATTAATTTTTGGGAATAAAAATAGGTTAGCTCTATATATAGGTATATGTACACTATATGGATTTTTATTTTTGATTTTTTATTTGTTATTTTTATGTATTTTTATGCTCATTTTGTATTTTATTTATTTACAACTTGGAATATGAAATAGAAGAATATTTTTATTTTATTTTTATCACTTATATACAAGGGTTAAATAAATAGTTATACACATTTATACACATGGTATATATACAATGTATTTTTGTATTTTAATTTTGTCATTTTTATTTGATTTTTGTTTTGTTTCTTTTTATTTTATATATTTACAAAATGTAAAATAGAGTATTTACAAAAAGTTTTGAAAATAATTGAATTTATTTATAGGATTAAATAAATACAAGGTGTGGTTTATGCACATGGTGAAAGGGTATTTTTGTCTTTTTGATTTTTATCTTTTTATTTTTATTTAATAGTTTATAAATATACACAATATAGACAAGGATATTTTTGGGTGAGGAAAATATATAGTTTATTTATTTACAGAAGTATATACATGTGAGCTCCTATCTCCCTCTACTTTGGCTTTTATGCGGTCAGGCCCATGCTGAGCCCTCCCTTGGGTTAGGTTGCTCAATATTTATTCTAAATATTTCCCTCTTTTTCTTTTTGCTCTTTATTCTTTTATTTTGTGCACAAAAACATGCTAATTATAGGTTTTTACACAATGCATGCTTTTGGTATTTATTTGTATTTACACATATCTACATGTATTTGCAAAGGTTTTTGTAGCTAAAATAGAAGAATAAAGAGTGATGAATGGGTATTCATCACCCCCCTATGCTTAACTTTGCTAGTCCCTTAGCAAACACTTATTTGAAAAAGAAGTGAAAAAGAAAGAAAAAGAAAAAGAGGATGTACATGGATCAAGGTTGACTTATTAAATTTTCCTTCATTAACTTGAAATATGGAGCTCGATCAGATCTTTGGATTATTAATGTGTCGGAACCTTATTTGGACTTAAGCCTAAAACTCAACAGCCTCCAAGTTCCACCAATCTATGGGCAAGACTCCTCAATAAACCAGATCAGAACAAGTCTACATACACAAACTCTAATGACCATGAATCTTTTCCTTGCGGTGTAAGTGATATGTGGCTCCCCACCTCAGAAGTGACAAAGAAACAACCTCCCTCAACCTGGTAACTCTAATTCCTCAGTCTAGCAACTCTTTCCTCGAGAAGCGGGGTATTCCCTTCTAAGTTCAAGTGCAACCGGCTCAAGAAGAGGGGGTAGAAGTATAGAGTTTTGGAAGCTTAGCCAGTGTAGCTAAGTCTCCCGCTGCAAGCTTCATGAGATCTTTACACTCCGGTGGGGTTATTAAATTTTCAATCCGACCCACCACTTTTTTGGAGTTCTTTTTGCATTTTTGCAAAATTTTTTTTTTTTTCAACAACTTTTGTACAACATATCTACATGGTGCAGCATATATAAGAAATTTCCCCTTGAGCCAGTAGACTATCCCTCTTTTGAAGCTTTATTGCAACCCACAGCTTCTGTCTTTAGCTTTCAACACCACTAGACCAAGTTGAGGTGCACTTCCTTCACTATAAGAAGAAGAGAGGTTCCGCCTAGAAGTACTACCCTCATATGCTACCCCAAGCCAAAGGAAACTGCCTCCTCACCACCTCATCCATGGAGAGCCATGTGTAAAGTGCAGGTGCAAGTGAAGCCATTGTCTCTGAGAGTCATATGTGTGTTGTTAAGTGCTCTACTTAGGCTCATCAAGATGACATATGCTCATAGCCTAGTGGACTCAAAGAATTAAGTCCTTATGGACCTGAAAAGCCTTAAACCTAAATCCTACAAGGTTCCTCTTGAAGTTAAGTGGATTAAGATCTTATTCAAGCTCCATTTCTCAATTTAATTCCAGGCTTAGTTTAAATGTCAACTCTCATCCAGGAAAAACTATATACATAAATGTACACAAGATGCTATTTACAAATATTTTACAATCATGCAAAAATTTTGAGAAATGTTTTGAAATCATGAATGAATGATGCATGAGGTGCAGGTTTTGCAAAAAGATATTTACAAACATTTATACAAGATTTTTGCAAACTTTTGATTTTCAAAACATTTTGGAAAAAATTTTGTACTATATACATAATTTTGATACAAAATATTTACACAGGCTTTACACAAAAGATTTTTGAAATCATTTTTACAAAAATACTTTGTACACTAGCTATGTCTGTGCAAGAATAAAAGAGGTTTATGTACATGAAAAATTTTTAATTTTTGTGATTTTTAGCCATTTTATTTATTAACACACTCACACAAAGTACGAGTTATGGCTAAAGTATATATGAAATATATACACACCCCCCCTATACTTAGCTCGAACGATGTCCTCAGAGTGATCAAGAGCGATGAAGAAGACATAACTCGTGCTTAGTAAAAGGGAAGTGAAAAGGAATGGCTAAGTACAGAAACGAATAAATGAGTAGAATGAGAGGAACTCGGTGGTTTCCCCCTATACTTAGGATTAACTAATCCTAAGTATAGAAAGCTGTACATGAAGGGAAAGCCGAGTGGAGAATATACAGAGTCTGCCCCCCCTATACTTAGGGTAAAATATCCCTAAGTATAGGCAGCAAAAACAAGAGCAGAAAGAATTAAAAGAATACTCGCAGGTCCGACATCCCCCCTATACTTAGGGTAAAGTATACCCTAAGTATAGCATAATCATAAGATGAGAGATGGGATGTGGGACTAAAGAATAGAATGATATAGACAACTGGATCTATACAGGCGGAGGAACAGTGAAAATCAGGCGTGAGATGCAAAAGATGTGAGTCAAAAGACCACATCTCACGCAAAATGAATAGCAGCAATAATAACGTCCCGCGGCTCATGATCTAGAAATGGTTTGAGCCGCTGGCCGTTCACTCGGAAGGTACTCTCAGAAGATAACTCAGATATATCAATGCTACCGTTATCGTGTACCTTTCTGACCAAGTAGGGTCCTTTCCATTTGCTCTGTAGCTTCCCTGGAAATAATCTAAGCCTTGCATCAAACAGCCATACTTTCTGTCCAATCTCAAAATGCTTGTGGCTGATATGAGAATCATGCCACTCTTTGACTTTCTCCTTATAATGTAGGCTGTTTGAGAAAGCTGCATCTCTAAGCTCTTCCAAGGCGGCTAACTCTGCCCTCCTCTGGTCTCCTATACCATTTGGATCCATAAGAATATCTGTGACTGCCCAGAGTGACTTGTGCCTCAGCTCAACTGGTAGGTGACAGGGCTTGCCATAAACGAGGCGAAAGGGAGATGTACCCAATGGAGTCTTGAAAGACGTCCTATATGCCCACAAGACCGAGTCCAAAAGTTGTGACCAATTCTTTCGGTCAGGGCGGACGACTTTCTGCAAAATATTCTTGATCTCCCTGTTCGATACCTCAGCTAGACCATTCGTCTGTGGATGGTATGGTGTAGCAACACGATGGTCTATGCCGAACTCGGTAGCAAGTGCCTTCACCTGGTCGTTGATGAAATGAGATCCCCCATCAGAAATCAGAACTCGTGGAACCCCGAACCGCATGATAATGTTCCTCTTCAAAAATTTGCAAACTGTCTTTGCATCTGCGGCTCGGGCGGGGATAGCCTCAACCCAACGACTAACATAATCTACGGCCAACAGAATGTACTCAAATCCCTGACTCTTAGGGAATGGACCCATGAAATCGATGCCCCATGCGTCAAAAACCTCACAGAAGTGAATGGGCTGCATCGGCATCATATCACGCTGTCCGCAGGTGCCCATCCTCTGACAGTCAGTACACCTCCTCACGAACTCATCAGAGTCCTTGAAGAGCGTAGGCCACCACAAGCCGGATTGGAGCACTTTCTGTGCCGTTCTCCTCCCAGAATGATGTCCTCCTGCCTCAAGCTTGTGGCAGTAAGTGAGGACACTATGATGCTCCTCCTGAGGAATACACCGACGCCAGATGCTATCCCCTCCTTCGTGGTAAAGGATGGGATCCTCCCAGTGGTAGGACTTGGCCTTCGCAAGGAAGGTCTCAATCTTCTGCTTGGGCCAATCTTGTGGGACTTTCCCAGCAACGAGAAAGTTCACAATATCGGCATACCACGGGAGTGAGGCGATAGCAAGGATCGCCTCATCTGGGAAGGTATCACAAATGGGATCAATCTGCTCTGAATCCTCAGGCTGCTCTAGTCGGGATAAATGGTCCGCCACCACATTCTTGACTCCAGGCTTATCCTTGATCTCAATGTCGAACTCCTGGAGTAGAAGGATCCATCTAGTAAGTCTGGCCTTGGCATCCTTCTTTGACATGAGGTACCTGATGGCGGTGTGATCTGTGTACAAGGTCACTCGGGATCCAATGATATACGATCTGAATTTATCTAGGGCAAACACTACTGCTAGCATCTCCTTCTCTGTGACTGTATAATTCCGCTGGGCGGAATCCAATGTGCGGCTAGCATAGTGTATCGCAAATGGTACTCCATCCCTCCTCTGTCCTAGCACGGCCCCTACGGCAAAGTCGGAGGCGTCCGTCATGATCTCGAATGGGAGAGACCAATCAGGCGGCTGAAGGACAGGAGCCTCAATTACACACTGCTGGAGAGTCTCAAAGGACGAAAGACACTTGTCATCGACAAGGAACTCGGTGTCTTTCGTCAATAGGTCAGTCAACGGTCGGGCAATCTTGCTGAAATCATGAATGAATCTCCTATAAAAACCAACGTGCCCCAGAAATGACCGTAACTGCTTCAGATTGGACGGCGGTGTGAGTTTCCTAATGACATCGACCTTGGCCGGATCAACCTCCATGCCTCTGTTGGAGATGATGTGGCCAAGCACCGTCCCTTGAGTCACCATGAAGTGACTCTTCTCCCAAGACAGAACCAAGCGGGTATCAATGCATCGCTGGAGCACTCGGTCTAGGCAGTCAAGACAGGAATCGAATCCGTCGCCGTAAACCGAGAAGTCGTCCATGAAGACCTCCAAACACTCCCCTACCATGTCCGAGAATATCGACAGCATGCATCTCTGAAAAGTCGCAGGGGCGTTACATAGCCCGAATGGCATGCGTCGAAAGGCGTAAGTACCGAAGGGACAGGTAAAGGTGGTCTTCTCCTGATCCTCAGGAGCGATGGCCACCTGGTTGTAGCCCGAGTACCCATCCAGGAAGCAATAATGGCTCTTCCCTGCTAGTCTCTCAATGATCTGGTCAATAAAAGGCAGGGGGAAATGGTCCTTCTTGGTGGCCTGGTTGAGTTTCCTGTAGTCAACACAGACCCGCCAAGAGGTGGGTACTCGTGTAGCAATCTCCTCTCCCGACTCACTGATCACAGTCGTGATGCCCGTCTTCTTGGGCACCACATGCAAGGGGCTAACCCACTTGGAGTCGGAAATGGGATAAATAAAATCTGCACTCCACCATTTTGATATTTCCTTCATAACAACCTCTCTTAGGTTGGGGTTCAGTCGCCGCTGGAACTCACGCGATGGCTTCGCCCCTTCCTCGAGATAGATATGGTGGGAGCACAACGAGGGACTAATCCCATGGAGATCTGCTACGCTCCATCCAATTGCCTTGCGGTTCTTTTCAAGAACCTCCATCAGACGGGATTCTTGTTCTCCAGTCAGATCGGCAGAGATGATGACTGGGTACATCTCAGACTCTCCCGCAAGGAATCTATACTTCAGCGAAGTAGGGAGCGGCTTTAGCTCTGGACAGCTGGGTGCTGGCAAATCTGGCCTCTGAAGAAGATGTGTGTATGCGGATAATTCTGCCAAATTTGCCTGGGAAAATGATAACGAACTCTCACAAACTGGATCTGGAGAAGGCGGGTCCTCTGCATTGTCTCTGTTCTGCTCTGCCTCTACCTCCTCCTCATCTGTAGGCTCAGGTGGATCCAGATCTGGCATCTGATCATCGCAATCTGCCCAATCAGATTCTGAATCCGAGGGATCTATATCAGACTCGGTGGCATCAGTACCACCGGAGAACAAGGTGGCATCAGCACCACCATAGAGCAGGGTGGCCTCAGTACCACCATCACTGGAAATCGTGTCGCGATCAAGATCCGATTCTGCTGACTCAATAGTATCCTGAACCAAGATTGTGCTCTCCAGACTATCCTCTGCTGTCATCTCTGCATCAGCTGTATCTGAATATGAGAGGATGGTCTGTGCTACAGGATCTGCCCAAATTGCCTCATCATCTGTGATCACAAAATCACAGTCCTGGTGGATGTCTGGCTCTGCGTCTGTCAGCTGCCCTGAATCTGTACTGCTATGTGAGCGGGATCTGGATCTGGCTCTGTGGTCCTTGACCGTCCCTATTTGTATACTCTCGCCCTGGACGCGAAAGTACACCTTCCCGCTGTCATGGTCAGTCACTGCCTTGGCTGTGGCCAAGAACGGGCGACCGAGGATGATGGGGGAATCGGTCAACGAGTCAGGGGTCTCCATGTCCAACACTACGAAGTCCACGGGGAATTGTAAACCCTGAATCGTGACGACAACGTCTCGCAACAACCCCTTTGGCCTCTTGACAGACCGATCAGCAAACTGAAGGTATGTCCTGCTCTGTCTAAGAGTGCCCAACTCTAAGTGGTCGAGAAGGGCTGCCGGAAGAAGGTTGATCGACGATCCGCTATCTAAGAGAGTACGGTCGAACCTCTGCTCATTAATCTGACATCTGACATACGGGGCCCCTAAATCTGGCCTCTTAGTCGGCAGATGGTTCTGGATCGCGTAACACGTGGCTTTTGTTAGCACATGAATTTCTGCGGTCTTGTTCCTCTTCGTCCTCCTGACTGTGGTCCTGTCTCTCAAGGACCGCTGAAGAAGAGGGATGTGCTGCAAAGCCTCATTGAGGGTCAGCTGGATGTGAAATCGGTCTATCATGCTCTGGCTGAACTCCTCCTGCTCTCTCTTTTTTGGGTCTTTTTCTTTTTTCTTCCCCTTCCCCAACTCAAGGGCTCTAGGAAAGGGGATCACAGGGTCCTTCTCAGATGAAGGGCTAGGAATAGGCCTAGATGATTCAATGACTGGATCCTCAAGAACATCATTCACCATAGTGGGATCAGAGTAAACTAAACCTTTTCCTTTATTCAAATCAGAATTCTGAGATACATTTATTCGAGGAAAGACAACATTTCTATCAACATAAATGTTGGTGGCATCAGTACCACCTCTAGTTGGCTCTACAACTAGTCGTCTTGCGGCCTCAGTACCGCTGGCTGGCTCGGCTCTCCTGGTGGCGTCAGTACCACCTCCTCGATGTGGTGAAATGGCGACCTCAGTACCGCCAGTGGAATCAGCATCTCGGGTGGCCTCAGTACCACCGTCATCATGATGTGCGGCTTCAGTACCGCTCTCCTCTTCCTCATCTGGCGCTCTAGATGAATCCTCGCGTTGTCGCTCAGATGAGGCGCCTCCTGCTGGTCTTCTACCGCTCCTAAGTGTGACAAAATCAGCATCAAATAAATCCGACGAGATAACATCAAATGAGTCACTAGAAGTGGTAGGCTCAGTGTGAACTACCTGCTCAGATTTCCTCTTCAAGTTATTCGGATTAGGCTCGATCTGTGCAGGGATGGCGGCCTTCCCTCTCATCAGGTCCCGCATCTCCTGGCGGAACTCGTCCATCTCCCGTTTAAATGTAGCCTGCTGTTCTGTGAAGAGGCGGGCTAAATCATCCATGGCGGGGCTCTCATGGGAGCCCGACGGGTTGCCTCTCTGGTAATGAGGCTGCTGGACCTGGTGCTGCTGCGGATGAGAGGGGTAAGAGGATGGATGCTGCTGCTGGTGAGCCTGATGCTCACGTCTCCAACTCTGTCCCTGCTGCTGATAGGGACGAGATACGAAGGATGATGGCTGGGATGCTGGGTGCTGCTGGTGATCTCTCTGCTGGGAGTACTGCCCTCCCTGACCGGCTGGCTGCTGCTGGGGTTGGTTACCCCCATTCCCCCACCTGAATCCGGGATGGTCTCGTCGGATTCCAGGTTGAGGACGGTCATACCAAATCCCGTTGACATCCATCAACGGCTCTGCATCGTATGGGGCTGGGGGGAGTACATCCAGAGGCTGATCCGGCTGATATACCACCATCTGTAAGTCAGGAGATGGTGGTGACTGGTAAGAGGGCTGCTGCTGCTGGTACGGCTCCGCCTGTACAAGGTGAACTTGTCTAGGCTGCTGCAAGGAGCTGGAGCGCTGGGACGAGCTGCGGCTGCCACCGGAATCGCCTCGCGACAGAAGACGGGGCTGAGGAGCCGTCTGTGCCTCCTGAAGACACAAGAGCTGGGTCTTCATGTCGCTCAGAGTTTGTGCCATTTCCTCCATCTGAGTTATGCCCTGGCACTGCTTCTTCTCGATGATTTCCATGCGGTCCAACTTCTCGCTGATTATCCCCATGTCCGCAGCGGCCGACTCTGCCTGTGCGGCTGCAACTGTGGACGAACTGGATGGACCTGCATCAACCCGTGCTATCCGCTGATACTGCACGGGTCCTGGCGGCTGCTGAGATCTCTGTGTATACAACCGTGTCTGGGACATAACCATGTAATTCTCTGACATCTCCTCATAGATGGCCCAGACTTGGTTGTGGTCCTTGGCAAAGTAGGACCCGCCGCAAGAAGCATTCACCAATCCCTGAAGATCTGGCGTCAGCCCACTAAAGAAGCTCTGAACTAGGTTCGGCTTCGAAATGTCGTGGTGTGGGCATCTATCCAGAAGCTCTCTGAACCTCTCCCATGCCTCGTGAAATTGCTCGTTAGGGAGCATGGAGAAGTTGTTGATCAGGGCCCTTGCTGCATTCGTCCGCCCGAGTGGATAGTACTTGTTCAAGTACTCGGTGCGGAGCTGATCCCAGGTGTACACAAACTTCCCTAGATGTTTCAGCCAGGCGGCTGCTCTATCTGCCAGTGAAAAAGGGAAGGCCATCATTCGAATCGTATCTTGGTCCACACGACGGTCGTGGACAGTGCTGCAGATCATCAGAAACTCCTGGAGATGGAGGTGGGGTTCCTCAGTGGCGAGTCCGTGAAAATGAGGAAGCATCTGCAGGGTGTTCGGAGGGAACTTGAAATCCCCCACGATAGCAGGAATCACCACCCATTGGTGCATCAGTGTAGATCCGGGGTTGTGAAGCTCCCGCATCGGTCTCGCTGCGGCGGCGGCTGCCGCTGCTGCTGCGGCTGCTGCTGCGGCTGCTGCCTCTGCCTCTGCATCAGCATCAGGAATGTCCTCCGGCTCGCTCGGCTCTTCTCGCTCTCTTCGGAGTCTCTCCAACTCCCTCCTCATCTCTATCATGAATGTCCCCTGATCGCGTAACTGTTGCTGAACCGTCTCTAATGATGCGATCAGGGTGGAGTTGATCGCCCCCTGGTCTAAGACAAAATGTTCGGGCTGGCGATCGTCTGAACTACCGGCTCCAGCCATAGGGATGTCTGCAAAATCAGATGAGCCTAACTCAGGTTCAGTCAAATGAATTCGTCTCTCCTCAGGCTCATGTCTCTCAGTAGCAGAAGAAAGGGGATCGAGGGGGAACAGGGTGGAATCGAACTCGGGTCCGGAGAGCTGGTCTCGACTCTCACGGGCCAACCTAGATGATAAACAATCTTGGCGAGTTGAGCGGATGGGATCTGGAGAAAATATGATAGCAAAGCAAACCCCCAGTTCACCAACACAACACAATCTGAAGACCGTGAAAGATCGGTCAATTTATTTTGTCAATTTTATTTGGTGAACATACAAGATATCAGAGCGATTACGTGACCTGCTGGGATACCCGATACTCTCTCAACCGACTGTCCCGCACAGAAGAGTCGGTAATCAGTCGAGATGAGCACCGGAGGGCTTTACCTAGTGTTCGGGTCACTCTCTCGCACAATCAAACCATACAATGAGGGGGTTGCTCTCCCCAAGACAAATTTTTCAATGTGAGTGTCTTTTAGGGTCAATAATGTTATCCAGTCCCAATTTTTTTGTTTTTCTTTTTAAATATTTTTCAAAATAAATACAAGCGGCCTAACGGTTTTTCCGATTCTCCTGATGATTAATCCAAAAACAGAGGGAGAAGACGAAAAAGCCGATGCGCGAAGAAATCAATGATGCATGCAGAGAAAGAAATGCGTACCTTGTCTCCAGCACTCTACATGCAAGTGATCCGCGCAGAATTTAAATACAGAAATAAAACTACCTAAATGGTGCAGCGGGAAAAACCGAATCCTAGATGAGCAACTTCTATTGATCGTGAAGAACAATAGTTAGCTAATCGAATAGAGTCCGGAGTCCGATCTTGGGAGTCACTCGGTGCCCGCCACAACGGGTCCTGCCAGCGCTGTATGTGACTCCTCACGGCACGTGGTCTCAAATTCAATTAAACTAACTTTTTCAGTGAATTTTATTAAGGTCCAATTACGTTCTATAGGAACAGATATTCTATTAGGTGTTGGGCCTTAAATATTTACGTCACAATCAATCAAATTCCTAAATCTAGGGGCTCGAGGAAAACCGCGTAAACACCGGAAAAGGCAGCTAGCTATAAAACCACGATAAAAGCCGCGAAAATCCAAATGGGTCCCCCGAGCACACCGGTGCTCGGTGAAACAGACCCGCTAAGTTACAAATGTCCACAGTTCAAAGTCCAAGTCCTAAATTATTACAACAAGAATAATGTTCTCTCTCTCTCTCTGAAATATAGAAAATCTCTTCCTCTCTCTCTTCCTGCTCTTCTTCCCGTGCGGGTCCTCAAAAAGTGTACTCCAAATTCCAAGCAGTACCTCGCACAAAAAATGAGAAAGAGAAAGTGTCAGAAAACAGTTATAATGTAGAGAGACAAAAATACAAGAATGAAAACTGACTACAAAGCCGTGCTCCCCGGCAACGGCGCCATTCTGACGACCGCCCAAATGACAGAGGTAAAGGTGTAAAAATAAGTGATTAGGTCGTTGCGACCTCAATCACTCGGGCTGAGTCAATCAAGAAAAATAATCAACCACTCGAATAAGATAAAATCAAGCAAGCACAAGAAAGAGCGGTCTAGCTATAGGTTTAACCTGGTATAGCTCCCAGGGTCGAACACAAGGAGCACAGATTGGCCTTGCGGCCTACGATGTAGTCAGGTATCCAAAAGAGTCTTTTTTTATGGTTTTTATTTGTTTTTGAATTTTTTTTTAGAATTTTTAATTAATGAGAAAATGAGAGAAAGCAAATACAAGGGGACTTCAACAATTTATACAACACACAAGAAATGATGCAAAAATTCCAGAAAATTGGTTTTTATGTTTTTTAAGTTTTTTTACTGTTTTTGGTGAATTTTTGGAATTTTTCTAATGGGTAAATTAATTATTAAAAATCAAACAATGCAAAGAATAGAGGGTACTGTCCAGCAAGGCTTAAGACCCAAAAATAAAATAATTTTGGATCTCAAAAAGCCCTAAAGGTAATTCTCCTATAATCTAGAAAGAATAAGGAAAATTTAGGCACCCTAATTATTGTTTTTGGATTTGTAATTGATTAATTACAAATTTTATGAGTTTTTAGGGGTTTTTCAATTTTTATGGGTTTTAAGTGATGAAAAATAGCCAAAATTGGCTAGAAAATCAAACAACCAGTAAACAACAAGTCCTAATTTTTTTAGAATTTTTGGTGGAGTTTTTATATTTTTTTGGTATTTTTAAAGTCAAACAGTAGCAAAAATATCGGTTTTTGAATTTTTAAAAATAATAAATGAAATCCAAAATGTCCCCAAAAATCATAGAAATTCCTACACCATGGCAGGAGCCATGTGTCAAAATTTCATTGGATTTGGAGGTCGTTTGATATTTTATTCAAAAATAAAGGTGGGGCACTGTGCACAGGGACCTGAGTGCAAATACCCAAAAGTTCTGGGGTCCTGGTGCAAAATACCCAAGAAGTCACGTGCCAAGCACGTGTCTGGGGCACACAGGGACCAAATGGTAATAAAAATAAGTTCCAAGGACCTATTGATAACTCGTATCAAAAGTCCAGGGGCTTATATGCAATTTACCCAAAAATATTTCGCACCTGTTCAAAATCAATGCTCACAGGGGTATAAATGCAATTATTCAAAAATATTCATTCATTGCATAACATCCAGAACTACAAGGGGTCTCATGCAAATAACCCAACATAACACGTGACGACGCACGTGGTTCACTACTGGCAAGGGTATAATTGCAAATAAAATAAAGCGCGAGGTCCTTGATGCAAATAACCCAGAAAATAAACAACTGAATTAAAAATTACAGGACTAAAACGAAATAAGACAAACAGAGGGGGCCCTATGATATTTACCCCTTTATTAATAGCGACGGCCCGATGTGCGCCACGTGTATGATCTGACGGCTGGATGTGCGGGCGCTTCTTCTCTCTTCTCCTCTTCGGCTCGATCGACGGTGGGGAGAGGCCCACGTGGGTGATCTAGCGGTGCGGGGCTCGGGTGCCTCTCTCCTCGGCTGCAACGGTCCAGATGTCACCTCAGATAGATCAACGGCTGCTGCTCCTTCAAGGATGGACGCTCAGGATTAGAACTGGAGCGAGGCCTTCATCGGACGGCTCTGGATGGTGGAGGAAGAACTCGACGCCGGCGAAGTTCGCCGGCCTCCTGCGTGCACTCCGGTCCTCCTCTGCTGCGCCTGAAGGTCGGAGAAGATCCGGCGTGAGGTTGCGCAGCTGCTGGTGGTGGCCAAGGGCCCAACCGAGCCCTGGAGGGGCTCCGGCGAGGCCTATGGCTCGAAGCTCCTGGCTGAACTGGGAAGGAGGCTCAGACACCTCCTTTGGACCTGCAAAATGGTCAAGAAGCTTCGCGGGTCGAGGGCAAAGTGCCTCGACCCGGTTAGGTGGCGTGAAGGTGATCGGTGCGGTGGGGCGGAAGAGCTCCGGCGATGCGACGGCGGTGGAGCTCGACTCCCAGATCCTGTGCGATCTGGGTTGAGTGGAAGTGCGTAGAAGGTGCGTGAGGAGGTTGCGAAGGTGCTGATCGGGTCGGATTGGAAGATGGGTGATCGGAGTGGTCGGAATCGGAGAGATGCGTCGGAGATGAAATTTGGGCGAAATCCTAAATTAGACGAAATTAAAAGGAACTAAGGGTACCTGATGGATGCTGGAGACTGTGCTGGAGATGGGCTATCTCCGGGTCGTAGCTTCGAAGGGCGTCAAGGCCTGAAGCTCGATGCTCAACGCCGGCGGCGGAGCAAGGACGGCGAAGGTCGCCGGATCGTTGGTATCGCTCCCTCACCTCACTGCAACAAGGGCTAACGCTCGCTGTCACTCAGGCGGAGCCAATGGAGGTCACTGGGAAGGAAGAGAAGGGCCAAAGATGCGGCGCGGAGGCGGCGGAGGTGATGGTTATATAGAGTGACAGGGTCGATTAGGGTTGAGGGCTGACAGCAAAGGAAGGCGTGGATTTGATGGCGGAGGATCCGGCGAGGGAGAGGGATGAACGGCGAAGAATCCGGGCGCGGGGGTTGAGTGGGGGACAGCCTGGATGCGCGTGGGAAATTCGGCGAAGGAGGCGCGACGCGCATGGTCCAGAATAGGAAGGAGGTCGCGGGGGAGTTGACCGGGGTCAACATTCCCCCGTGGACCAACCAGGAGCGGCCACGTGTATGTGATTTTTGTTTAATTTTTTTAGGGTAGAAATAGGTCGAATTAAAGAGAACTCAAAACATGAAATATTTTTCTTTTATTTTTTTCTATTTTTTGGTGATTTTTAATTAATTTTTGGGAATAAAAATAGGTTAGCTCTATATATAGGTATATGTACACTATATGGATTTTTATTTTTGATTTTTTATTTGTTATTTTTATGTATTTTTATGCTCATTTTGTATTTTATTTATTTACAACTTGGAATATGAAATAGAAGAATATTTTTATTTTATTTTTATCACTTATATACAAGGGTTAAATAAATAGTTATACACATTTATACACATGGTATATATACAATGTATTTTTGTATTTTAATTTTGTCATTTTTATTTGATTTTTGTTTTGTTTCTTTTTATTTTATATATTTACAAAATGTAAAATAGAGTATTTACAAAAAGTTTTGAAAATAATTGAATTTATTTATAGGATTAAATAAATACAAGGTGTGGTTTATGCACATGGTGAAAGGGTATTTTTGTCTTTTTGATTTTTATCTTTTTATTTTTATTTAATAGTTTATAAATATACACAATATAGACAAGGATATTTTTGGGTGAGGAAAATATATAGTTTATTTATTTACAGAAGTATATACATGTGAGCTCCTATCTCCCTCTACTTTGGCTTTTATGCGGTCAGGCCCATGCTGAGCCCTCCCTTGGGTTAGGTTGCTCAATATTTATTCTAAATATTTCCCTCTTTTTCTTTTTGCTCTTTATTCTTTTATTTTGTGCACAAAAACATGCTAATTATAGGTTTTTACACAATGCATGCTTTTGGTATTTATTTGTATTTACACATATCTACATGTATTTGCAAAGGTTTTTGTAGCTAAAATAGAAGAATAAAGAGTGATGAATGGGTATTCATCACTGGTACAGTCTCATCACTTAGGGCCTCTCAAGAAAATCAGGATGATCATTCAGTTTGCTGATGGATCTATCAAGAGGCTGAAGGGTATCCTTGAAAACGTCGTCATTTGTATTCAGGACACGAACTACAATGTTGATTTTGTCGTATTGCCCATGGAGACCTCCACTGGGGAGTTTCCTCCAATCATCTTCAGATGAACATTCCTCGCCTCTGCGAGGTTTGTTATTGATTATGGATCAGGAGAGATTCGCTTCCGTTCTGTTGACGAGAGCGAAGTAATGATCACCGCACCCACTACCGACCAGAGAAATGCATCTGATGTGACCACACCTATCTTGGCTGACCCTGAGGACCATGACATTGATGAGACTATCAGAGAATTTTATTGCTTATTGGATTCTACTGAGACCCAAGAACTCCTCTCCAAGGAGGAAGACTTGGAAAGCATGGACCTCGGAGTTCCTTATTCTGGGACTTGGCGTGGTGTTGATGACATCCGTAGGATTTACACGATTAATACCATTGAGTAGGGGGCAGATCCAGAGACTAGACAAAACAGACATGACTCGACTACTTTTACTGGTGGGCCCGTTCATGCTTACTTAGATTCAGATGAGACAAAGGTCGAAATTGATTTGGTTGCTTTTATTCGAGAATTCAGCCTTTTGATGAGAAATATGATTCGGTTGAGAGTGTCGAGGACGAATAGAGTTCGATTAATTCCACTGTTGAGTTCGTTCCTTTTGGTTTTGACCTGGATGAGACCTCACAAGACGACACTGACTACACTTCTTCTTCTGATGATGAGTTCATCCCATTCCACTTTGATATCAGCGAGACTCCCAAGGCCGAGCCTAGCTACATTTCTTCTACTACTCCATCTATGCCTTCGCACCCTAGGGCCACTGAGGACCTACACCATGTCGATCCTGATCGCTTAGTGTCATCTGAGGACCCCAATGTCGACTTGAACCACACTAGATCTATTCCTCAACGGTCCCCTAAGAAGGTTTGCTGTCGACCTTCTTGATCTTCTGTATGTCCATATTGTTATATATTCACTTTCGTTTACCTCAGTCCGTATCCCATTTCGCTCATCCACCCCATTCTCGTGTGTGCCTTCCTTAGGACGTACTTTGACCTAAGTATGGGGGGGGGGTGGGTGGAGGAGCTGAGTGTTCTCGCATCGTTCCATTTCATTACTCCTGTTGTTGCCTATACTTACAGCTTCTCTTATCCTAAGTATAGGGGGAGTGATGTGTACATCCTTCTCTATCTTCTTCCATCTCCTGATCTCTTTTCTTCTTTTCCTTTTGTATTTTCTTTATCTACCGAAAAGGTGTCTCCCCTTTTTGTCAGTCTTCTATATATAGGACGTACTTTGTCCTAAGTATGGGGGGTGTACATCCCGAGATCTTCTATTCTTTGGTCCTCTCCACTGTCTCCTCTTCTTGTCTATACTTCGGGATATCTTACCCTAAGTGTAGGGGGAGACAGTCTGAGTACGATCTGTTTATTCCCACCCTTGACCCTCCCTGCTTTATGTATAATATGCTATACTTAGGATTATTTGATCCTAAGTATATGGGGGGCGGTCAACTTCACATTCGTTAACTCCTTCATTCGTCTGTTATTCTTTAGATTTTCCTATACTCAGTACGAGTTATGTCTTCTCTTTTTCTCTCTGATCTATGAGGACATAGCTCAAGCTAAGTATAGGGGGTCATATATACTTCATATATACTTTAGCCATAACTCGTACTTTCATATTTTTCTTAATAATTATGGCTAATTATACTAGTAAAATTCATTAAAAACCCTAATAAAAAGATGTGATTATTCCTCAGATTCTTTTTGTATTTACTGATTAATTAATCAGGTGAAAATATTTTTTGACAAATGTTTGAAAAATAGTTTGAAAATCCTTTTGAAAAATATTTTGAAAACTATTTTAAAAATGTTTTGTTACATGTTTTCAACCTTTGTAAAAAATTTTGTTTGAGAAAATATTTTCTTTGTGTGAATAAAATGTTTGAAAAATGATTTGCAAATGATTTAAAAAATGGTTGCAAAAATATCTGATATATATATATATACTATTTGAAAAACCTTTGCAAAATGATTTTCAAATGTGCGCACATGTTTGTAAAAATGTTTATAAAAATTATTTTGGACTATAGTTTTCCAAAATTGTTTGAAAATCCCTTTTCAAATAAGTTTGAGGAATATGTACATCTCACCTAAAATTATTTATATCTATAAAATTGGTACTTACCCGTTGTAAATCCTTAAAATCCATTTCTTGTGAATATAAGATGCATCCCTGTGTAAATATTTGTACCTAGTTTTTGGCCAAAATCTTTTGATTTTCAAAAATCCCAAAACATTTGCAAAATTAAGATACCAAAAACATTTGAAAAATCTTTTTGAAAACCCCAAAAAATGCATATGCATCATCTTTTCAAGAAATCCATGAAAAGTTCAAAATCTTTGAAAATTACATCACAAAAATATTTTCGGCATTATGCATAGCATTTGCATAGCATTAGCATTTTTCAGATTGAGTTTGATAGTTGGACAAGTCTAAGTAAAATCCGAAGATTGGAGCTTGGTTTGACCTAAAATCTACCTAATTAACAAGAACCTTATAGGAGCTGGAATTGAGGTACTTTTGGTCTAGCTGACTTAATTATTTGAGGATGACGAGACTTGCTTCAATGGATTCTAAACTGCCTAAGTAGAGTATTTCGGAGCACACACATGACTCTTGTTGATAATGACCTAACTTGGACACTCGCACCTTTAACATGTCTCAACTCAGTTGGAGTGGTGAGGGGGTTGTATTTACCGGTATGAGACACACACAAGTGGAAACATTTGTTTTCCTCTAGGGAGGGGAGTGCACCCCAACCTGTCCGGTGATGATGAGTTTTAAAGACAGGAGAGTGTGGGTTGCAATAAAGCATCAAAAGAGGGATAGTCTACTGGTTCAAGAGGAAAAACTCCTTATGTAAATGCTGTTGTGAATAGTATTTCAAAAAATGGGCAAAATGCAAAAAATCCAAAAAAGTGAACATGCCTGTACAAAAATAAAAATGCCCGCTGGAGTGTATATGTTTGTATAGTCAATAAGCAAGCTTGAGCTTCAAAGTCAAATCATGTGAGCCTACAACTGGATGACTTGACTACACCGGTCTTGCATCCCAGGATAGGTAGCTACACTGGTTACCGTCCATTCTTCTATTCGCCCCCTCCTCTTGAGCTAGTTGTCACTTGAACTTAGAAGGGAATACCCCGCTCCTCGAGGAATGAGCTATTGGATTTGGGAATCATTGGGTTGTCATACGGAGAAGTCAGTCTCTTTGTCATTTCAGTTGGGGAGAGCCACCATCACTTACACTGTACGAATCAGATTCATAGTCACAAGGGTTTGCGTATCAGTTGAAGTATTCTAACCTGGCTATTGAGGAGATTTGAGCAGGGTTTTGGGATTCTCGAAGGCTGTTGGATTTCAAATTTGGTTCCCATTAAGGTTCCGCCTGCACTAAAATTTCAAAGGTCTGACTTAAGCTCCAAATTTTGATTTTGTAAAGACAAGTTTGATAATTAAACTAAATCCAATTTTCTTCTTTTTCTTTTCTTTGTTTTTCTTTTATGCACTTATTGCATAAGTGTTTGCAAGGGACTAGCAAAGGCATGTATAGGGGGATGATGAAGCTCTGTTTCATCATCTTTATTCTATCATTTTAGCCTTAAAAACCCTAGTAAATGCATGTATATAGGATTAATTTAGGCTTTTTATCATCCATGCATCATTGTTTAAATATTGTATAAAATATGGTTTTTAAAGCCAAACTTATAAAATAAAGAAAAGAAAAGAAAAAGAATAAAACATGGCAAATATTTTATGATCCAAAACCCCGAGACCTGGGCATCTCGATGACTAGGTCGACAAGGACTAAAGTAGGGGAACACAAGGGACAAAATACAATAAAAATACATTTTATTTAATTCATTCTTTATTCATTTTGGGACCTATTTTTAGTTCCACTTTTTGTACTTCAATTAAAGAAACTTTGAACATGAAAATTTGTAGATAATTAAATAAGAAAATACAAAATTGATTTCATACAAAAATAGAATACATGGTAGAAAATATGATATGAAGAAGAATCCAGAATACCAACTTTCTAGGTTTTTCCTGATTGGTCCATGTGGACCAACCAGGAGGGCTGGAGAGTTGACCAGCGGTTAACTCTCTGACCCTCGCCTGCCCATCATTTGACACCACGTTTTCCACCAATTTCACGATTTTTTTCAAGGCTTCATATTTCATCCTTTCACATCTCTTGCTTCTGGACTTTTCATGCCCATATACCTATGATTCATGCCCATGGAGGGCTTCGATCTTTGGATCGCTTCATCATCCGCCACGCTTTGATCTTTGAGCCCTGTTATGCCAGTTGTAAAAAAATCACCTGACTTCCCATTTCAAACTTGAACCCTCCTTTGACCTACTTTGGCCTCCCTTCTTGCTCTCAAGACCGGAGGCCGTGACAGGGCATCCTCCTACCGACATGGGAGCGCCTCGCGTGGTCGAGGAGCGGCTCCATCTCATCTCCGGCCAGTGGCCGTCGAGGTACCTTCCTCCTGGCTTTTTCAGCTTGTTGAGGTAGTTTTTCTTCACGTTTCTTTGTACTTTATTAGCTGTAAATAGTAGCTTCTTCAATTGTGCCGTTCGCTTCCGTTTCACCTCCGCCACCGCCTCACCGGAGCTTGCTCCGGCGAGCCCCATTTTCGCTATCTCACCTCATCCCGTAGCCGGGAGGGTTGAGGCACTTTGCCCTCGACCTCCTTAACCTTTCTTGCAGGTACAGGAGCATTTCACATGTTGCTGGAGGCCTTTTAAAGATCCGCCAGAGACATTTGGAGCCTCAAACTTCTCCGTCCTCCTAGGGGAGCTTCGGCCACCACTGGAGCATTTTGACATCGCCAATGCATCAGGGACCACATCAGGGAACTTCGGGACCATTTTGGAGCTCAACAGCACGACAGAGGGGAGTGGATCGGCTGGTGGAAGTTCACTCCGACCGGCCTTCATCCTTGTTCCTCCAGGCCTTCTTTCCGTCGTCCGATCCTCCCTGCTCGTTGTGGATTACAGGAGCTGTTGGATCTTGTGCAGTCCTATACCGTTTGATTGTCGAAGTTGATCTAATCGTGGCCATCCGAATCGAAGCGTCATCGTCACATCCGGGCGTGCCACATGGATTAGTGGAGTGTTGTCTGTCGTCCGATCCGCGAAGAGGCATGGGTATTTTGCAATTAATCCCCGTCAATTTTGTATTTAAATATTAAAACTAAAGCATTCGTCTGCTGTGTATTTTAATTCGAAAATTTTGCATTTAGGCCCCCATACTTTGTTTAAATTGCATAATAGTGTAGGCCACGTCACCTCACGTGACGGTTCATGTGAGGTGGCAATTTTGCAGCCTAACTTCTGTGCATTTTTGTATTTACGTTTAGTCCTCAAACTTTCACAGGTAGTTATATTCTTGTGGAAATTTTGCAACATAGCCCTCCGTGTTTTTAATAATTGCAATTACGTCCCTGCCAAGTCACGTGCCTCGTGCACGTGACTTTGGCAATTTTGCAGATATAACCTTGGTCTTTTTGGTATTTGTGATTGGTCCGCGATTATTTTTTTTGAGTTATATATTTTCTGGAAAATTGCACTTTGGCCCTCACTTTTTCTATTATTTACACAAATGCCCTTTCTAGTAGTGTAGTTTCTCTTTGTTGTTTATATTTATTTTGTGCATATATGAATCCCAAAAAAATCCTAAAAAAATTCATTGTGTACATGTTGCACTGTGCTTCCATGCCATATTTTTATTTTTCCATTTTTACATCATTTTATTATTTATAAAAATACAAAAAACATGCAATTTTTCATTTTTGGCATTAGAAAATACATAAAATTTTTAAAAAGAGTTTTTGAAAAATTCCAACAAAATTATATTTAGTTTGCTTGTGCATCTTTTATCTTCGGACCAAAAATCATTAAAAAATATAAAAGAAAATCTATAAAAATTGTAAAACCCCTAAAACCTTTATAAAAATATAAAAAATCCATAAAAAACTAAAAATTGCGTTTTCTGTTCCTAAATTTTCTCTATTGTATTATCTGAAGTTTAAAATTAATTTGGAGAATTTTTGTTACTGTTTGATTTTTCACCTCCATTTTAATTTCAACCATTTATTTTATTCACTATTTTGAGTATTATTGACTTTAAAAATGCCAAAACAATTAGCAAAAAATATAGAAAAGTCATAAAAATATTAAAAAAAATTAAAAGCACAAAAACATTTTATTTCCTTTATCTGTCTATTTTTACCTATTTTTATCTCTCTTGTATATATAAATCCTATATAGTTTTATATCCGTTTAAAAGAAAAGGGAAATATAAAAATATAAGATATAAAAAATACAAAATCAGAAAATTAAAAATCAAAATATAAAATAAAAAAAAATCAAAAATTAAATAAAAATATAAAATTTAAAACCCACAAAAAATTAGCACATATAGACACTTGATCACATTCATTTTTGATTGCCTAAATCTACCTGCTTGCTTCCTATGTTCAATACTCTACACTACTTGCAATATACACATATTTTGTAGAGTTATAATAAATTTTAACTCCGTACTTTTTTTCATTATTTGAAATCTATTATGGGTTGATTGTTGACTAATTGAGGTTTCGTGAGTGGTCGCCACAGCGACTTTGTCTCCGCCTTGTGTGAGACATATTTTGACCCTCGCAAAATCCCGATTGTCAGCAGTATGTGATCTTCTATGAAGATCAAACATTTGAAGACATCTAAATGGTTGTTAAGGACTCTCTTCCGAGCAGCTATCATCCAGATGATATGGAGCCAGTCTCTTTACATAGGGATCCACATTTGTTGCCAGATGATGCATATGAGCAGGTACCGGATGCAGGTTATGAGGAGGATGTACCACTGATCACCACTTCTGATGATGATGATGTAGATGAAAATGGTGATGATGGTCAGCAGGATGATGAGAGCTCTTCCTCTTCAGAAGCTCTCCCACCATAGAAACCCGTGAAGGAGAGGTGAACCTCCACCAGATATTCTGCACATTCGTACATTTTATTACCAGATAGTGGCGAGCCTGAATGCTATGAAGAAGCCTTGCAAGATGCAAACACGACGAAATGGGTAGAAGCTATGAAAGATGAAATGGAGTACCTTCATGAGAATCATACCATTAAGCTTGTCAAGTTTCCCAAAGGCAATCGAGCATTTAGAAACGAGTGGGTTTATAGAGTGAAAAATGATGAAAACCTTACAAACCCAAGGTACAAAGATAGGTTGGTTGTGAAAGGTTTTAACCAAAGGATTCCCTTTCCTTGCATTAAGTTCAACCTGAATTAATTTCAACGGATTGAATCACTAATTAATAGATATAAAGGGTGAAAGCACATAGCTTAATCATAGTGTATAGGCAACAATGGAGAGAGAATTTCTAGCCCGAAGAAGGAGTTGAGAAAGTCCTTTGCTATGAAGGACTTGTGGCATGCAAATCAGATTCTGAGCATGAAGACCACTCGAGACAGGGGAGCAAGGAAATTTAACTTTCACAAGAGAAGTACATTGAGAAGGTACTTCAAAGATTTCATATGGGGAAGGCAAAACAAGCTAGCACCCCTCTTGGAGTGCATTTCAAGTTAAGTTCCAAAGATAGCTCACAGAATAATGTATAGAAGAAAGATACGGAAAGGGTTCCTTATGCATCAGCCACAAGTAGTCTCATATATGCCATGGTTTGTACAAAGTCCATATATTGCTCATGCAATCAGAGTTGTTTGTAGGTTTATCTCAAATCCAGAAAAATAATATTGGGAAGCAGTTATTAAGATCCTGGAATATCTTTGAGGTACTAGCAGTTACTCTTTTTTATTTGAAGTAGAGAAACATATTCTTCTTGGAAACACAGATTTATACATGACAGGTGACATTGATACAGGAAGATCCATATCAGGTTATATGATATCCTTTGTAGGTGCTGCAGTTTCTTGGCAGTCTCGTCTGTAGAAGTGTGTTGCTTTATCCACTACAGAGGGTGAGTTCATTGCATCTACAAAGGCGTGCAAGAAGTTGCTATGGATGAAGAAGTTCATGCAGGAACTTGATTTTTATCAGGATAAGTATGTGCTTATGTGACAATCAGAGTGTTATTCACCTTGGTAAGAATTCCACATTCCATGCAAGATCAAAGCACATCGATGTCAAATATCATTGGATATGTGATGTGTTAGAATTGAAGCAACTTGTACTTGATAAGATCCACACATATGATAACCGTGCTGATATGATGACAAAGACTTTTCCGCTTGAAAAGTTCGAGAGATGCTTCTCCCTTACAAGTTTGGAGCAGTTCTCACATCGTCGATGATGGGGAGATTTGTTGGATGGATTCCCCTCCTTTTGAAAACCTAGTCCATATATATATATATATATAAGATATTGGTAGTCCTATTTAAAAAAAGAAAAATCAATTACATTTTAGGATTAGGAGTCATCTTTTCCTAATTCTATTAGAATAAGAATTCATGTTTCCTTATTTGCTCATCTCCATGGAACATAAATAGGGGGCATGGGGTGCATATCAGGATCATCCCAACACAATCTCTCCTAGCAAAGAAAGAAATAAGAGAGAGAGAGAGAGGAAGAAGAAAGAAGGTCTGCGGTTGCCATGAAGTTTGGAGGGAGTAAGCTTTAGAGAAATTCTTCTCCAGTATTCTTCCTTACAGTTTGACGACAGATTTATCATTGGGTGATATTTTTCCTCTTTACTATTCTCCATTATTTGGTGATTTGTAGCATCGTATTGATGGTCGACCTTTTGTAAGCCCCTCATTGGAGATTTGTTCGATTATAATGCTTTAAACTACTATTATGTTATAAAGTAATTAGTCCAAATAATGTGTGTGTGTGTGTGTGATATGTATAACATTTGATGGTGCATACGAAAAATATTTTATGTATAGTGTGGAATATATGAATTGCCTATGTATTTTATTTATATTTCAAGTATATTTAAGTATACATTATATATGTTATTTCATTTCGGTTTGATTATCCGGTTCAACCACTTTTGTTTCACCGGTCTGATTTAATCCGGTTTTAAATAATGATGACATCATGATTCGGTTGAACCATTTTGATTACATGGTTCAACTCGATCTGACCATTTCGATAATGTTTACGGGTCGATGTCCGATTCGGTTAAAATAATTAATCCATGTGTTGTTTCGATTTAAAACATTTTAAAGTAACTCATTTATCGAGAGAGGATCGGCCATAATCTGGATGGGGATAACTTTTTTTAATCCCAGAAGAACCATAGGAAGATTTTGGAGATCTAATAAATGCATCATATCTTCGTATTTTCGGTGACGTGCCACTGTCAAGTCCAGGGGTTTAGAAATGTACCCGGAAGATAACAAGTATCCCACCTTTTTTTTTGGAAAGGTCAAGTATCCCACCTTTGTTTGTTGGTGAGTATAGTTTGTCCATATTATTCAAAATTTTATTTTGACTCGCCATCTTTTGGATACACGAAAAAGGTCCCTTTTCGTTGACAGTCGACAAAATAGTCTCCGAGCCAGAAGCATTGATAGGTTCGAACTAGGGATGCAAACGGTCGGATACGGATATGGATATAGATATTACTATATCCTTATCCGTTTTTTATTACGAATACGGATGTGGATACGGATATTGACGGATATTAAAACTATCTTACCATATCCTTAAAAACGAATACGGATGTAAAACGGATACTGATCGCAAAAGAAAAATGTTAGAAATACTCTATAGAATCGACTTAAATATATAAGAATTGGACAGAAAACACATGATATCAAGAGTCTTCTAAGAAAGTTCTCCCATTTTTCCTTGAAACCTCATATTATTGAAAATTTGTTGTTTTTTTCCTAAGCATAGGACGATCCGAACCCAACACTTTCTTTTCTCTTAAATAGAATGCAACCGGGTTTAGCCAACCAATGGTCCATTGAGAGATAATGTCTGGGGCATCTTTTCCCCTCATCGGACACCCTTTTTTAATCCTCGACAACCCATGATAGCGGGAGTCGATGAATGTCAGCCGGGAACGCGAAACCGTTGAGAACATGATCATTAGCCATACATTAAACAATAATCTCCATTATTAATACCAGTTAATGCGTTACATATTCACAAGATTATAATCATACATATCCGATTCATATAGAAATTACAAGATACACATAGGAACCAATCAAAACATTTATACACCATTTAAAGAATAAATAAATTATGGCAAATATGATAGAAAATATATTAGATTAGAAATCACCGAAATGTACATTACGGACTGTCCTTAGACATGATATCACCCCCACAATACCAGTGCGAATGTTGCTATCCGCTCCTAAGATACGATGATATATGATCATCGTTCGCGCACATCGACGAGATTGTACTCGAAAGCACCTCAAAGAAGTGCAACCGAGAGAGTAAGAAATCACATATTGCAGTTGTGGTGGAAAACGTGATCAAAAGACTACTAGGGAGTTTTCTTGTGAGTGAAAAAATGACATCTAGAGGGAGGGTATATGAAGATCTAAGTCACGACTTTTCATCTTTTGAAACCTCTCCTCCAACGGGCTCCTCTTTGGATTCTGAAACATCGGTAGGATTAAAGCCGTTGGAGCCGATTCGTATTCCCTCTTTGTGTTGAATCACAATTAATCCGTGGAATTAATTTGCTCAACCCGCTAATGAAATCCGTAGCAAAAATATCAAGATCTAAGATCCAGATTGACTCTCCCAAACTGGAGCCGAAGTCTGAGCCAGTGCTGGAGCCAGAATGGAGCGTGCACATGTGGTCCTCCATTCATCTTCTCTACTATTGCTACAAGAACTTATGAAATCATATATAAGCCAACCAGAAGTTTAAATTGACTAGATGTGGTACTAAACTTCCACTGAAGATTCACCTTATTTCAAATTTAAAAATTACCAACTTTCCCTCCAATGTTATTTGATTTCCCAATTGAAATCAAATTATTTTCCAATGTAATTACATATGTTTATCAATTTAAAACTAATTACGTTACTCTAAATACAAAAATCCCCCACTAATTCATCAATTTGAAAAAAAGATCCAAAGAGAGTCAAAAAATATCGCCCAGCTTCCACACTTTGCTTTCAATAAAGGTACCTTACGATTTGAACCTTTAAAAGAGTTTACTACTTTCATCTTAACATCAACGGAGTGAACTGTATCTTTAACTTAAGATTTTACTGTTAAAGGCCAAAATTGTTATTTTTGGTACCTTTTTCAGGATTGATGCTCTTAAAGGCCATGCACCTTTATAATGTTTCATGAGTATATTCAGGAAAGACCCTCTTCCTTTAACTATGAATCACTGTAACATTCACATAAGTGGCATTCTCCAAAAATGCACTGCTAACATCCTGCCTAAAAACTTGAATCCATTCAGAGACTACGCTATTCCTAAAACATGCTGCTTAAATGGCACTCAATCTTATAGGGATAAGACACTCATATATAATCATTAAAATAAGAGTGACAATCAGTCTCCAAACAACTTGTTATTACCACGTTGAACTTACTATGTGGGATCTTCACTCAAATTGGTTGAGTTATTACTTTAGGAACTCTAGTCCCATCCCAAGCCTAAACATTAGGATTAAAGATCTATCAAGTTCCTTAGTCAACGGATCTACCTTGTTGTCTTTGATCCAACAAAATCCACAACCAACACTCCTTGAGACATCAAATCTCTTAACGTCTTAATTGTGATTTATATGTATCTCCTTATTTTCTTATTGAACTTTTAACTCTTGATCTTGGTAAGTTTGGTCATGTTGTCACCATGTACTGAGATTGCAGGAACTGACTGATCTGTCATAGGAATTTAAGAAAAAAGTTTCCTTATACATTCAGTCTCGAATCCAGTGATGTTCAAAGCATACAACTTAGCTCAAAGATAGATCGATCTAGAATGATATGCTTCACAGACATTCAGGAGATTGCACCGCCTCCAAGGGTAAAGACCCATACTCCTCTATTTTTCCTATCTAGCTTGCATCACTATATCCTTTTAGTTTAGATGGATGTCTACCACATTGCAAACTAAGGGAAATAGTTTCCTTCAAGTACTTTAGTACTAGATCCAGAGCCTTCCATTGAGTATGTTTAGGACAACTATTGTATCTACTCAACTTTACACCGAGAATGAAATATGAGGTCTCACATATTTTGCAAGATACATTAAGCTCCCTATCACTTGTGAATGTCTTAATTGAGGTACATGTACTCCACTCTTATTCTTAAATAGATTTTTGGATGAATAAAAAAGAATGCTTAAAACTTTACAATATTGATATACAAATCTTTCAAAACCTTCTAAACGTAGTGATATTGAGAAACTACAATTCCATCAACTGACTTTGTCAGTTTGAGACCCAAGATCACATCGTCAATACCCATATCCTTTATCTCAAACTTGCTACTCAAGAATACTTTTGTCTAATTAATAATCCTCGCATGTGATAGAAATAACTATATATCATCAATATACATGAACATGATAATACACTAAAACGTTTCACCTTAGAATAGATCACTTACCAGATTCATGAACCTTAAAGTCACATGACAAATATTTTTGTCAAATTTTTAATACCACTGCTTTGGTGCTTGTTTCAATTTGTAAATGGATTCAACAAGATTGCAAACATTTTCCTCATTCTCAAGAGTACAAGCCCATCAGGTTGATCCATATGGATCTCCTCCTCAAGATGATTATGTAAGAAACTGATCTTCACATCCATCTAGTGTATAGAAAGATCATATACATATGCTAATACCATAAGAATCCATATTGTGGTCATCCTAGTCACAAGGAAACTTGTATCAAAATAGTCGATACCTTCCTTTTACTTAAAGCCCTTAGCAGCTAATCTAGCTTTATACTTTTCAATAGATCTTTCAAGTCTAAGCTTTCTCTTAAATATCCATTTCCACCCAATGGTAGAACACTCTTTGGGTAAATCAACAAGTTCCCAAGTCCCATTTGCCATAATGGAATCCATCTCAGATTTGATGGCTTCCTTCTATTATTTTGTTCAGATGAAGCCACGACCTCCTTGTAACTTAGTGGATCACCCTCGATCTGATAGACAACAAAATCACAATCCAAATCCTTGCTATCCATGGTCGTTTACTCCTCTTTGGATCAATTTTTTTGGAAAGGTCACTGGGTTTAGGTTGAGTCTCAACTCCCACATTCGTTATCATTTTCACTTGATATGGAATAGATCCTAATGTGGAGACAATATCATTTATTAGATTTTAAAGAATTCCCATATTTATATATAAAATATCTTCAAAGAAGGTAGCATAACAAAGTTCAACAATGGTGTTTACATCTATGCCTGGTATCTCAGATTGAATTATCAAGAACCTATATGTATAGTTGTTTTCCAAATAACCTAGGAAGATCGCATCAACAGTTTTAAGATCTACCTTCTTTCTCTTATGTTCTGAGACTAAAACTTTAGCGAGATAGGCCCACACTTTGAGATACATTAAGCTTGGTTTTCTAATTCTCTAAAATTCAAAAGGATAATTTTCCATATGTCTTGGAGGGATCCAGTTCATAATATGGTAATATTCAAGGTCTTTTCCCATATATAGGTTGGTAGTCCAGAACTCTGTAGGAGAGCACTGATCACATGTCAGTTAAGGTCCTACTTTTCATCCCTCTATCTCATTTGACTGTTGTGAATATGGAGCAATAACTTCATGAACTATGCCAAATAACTTGTGTTGTTCATCAAATAAGTTAGAAGTATATTCACCTCTACTATCTAACCTACAACGTTTAAGCACTTTTCCTTTTTGTGTTTCAGCCTTATTCTTAAATATAAGAAATTTCTCTAAGACTTTGCCCTTGATTTCATTAGATACAAATAACAGTATCTCCTGCCATCATTTATATAGGTGATAAACTATTTCTTATTATCTCTGATCAACACATCATTAAACTCGCAAATGTAGCATGCACTAGATTAAAGATCTCATTATCTCTAGAGATAGACTGAAAAGACTTCATATGTGTTTTATCTTACACAAAAATTTCACATTTTTGATCAACAGCGTGTTTAAGGATCAACTCTAAATTCATCATTATTTTAATTGAATTTAAGTTCACATGACCAATCTACCATACCACAGATCACAAGATTCTAAATTATTATACATAATTAGAACATTCATAATTCAAAATATTTACTGAATCATTATTTAGTGAATCACATCTAATTCTAAATAACAGATCAAAATATGTCAAATAATTGTTTCATAAAAAATGCTATGTCTCAAAAGGATAACTCTATTACAATTAAAGTTCAATTCAAAACCATTTCCAACTAAATTGATCCAAATATGACATTCTTCTTTATGTTACGGGCATTGATAAACACAAAAATCGAGTGGTATAAAATGATCCCCACAAGGCGAGGACTCAGTCGCTGTGATGACCTCTCAACAATCATGTTTAATAAACAATCAACCCACATAGTGGATAATTCAAGAAAAGCGAGAAAGTGAGAACTAAAATTTATTATATCCCATAATAAATGTATAGTGACCAATAAAGTAGGAGTCAAACACATGAAAGAAATGAGGATAAACAATTAAAAATTGGCCCATAAAGGCAATAAATGATTTTGTATCTTTTTGGATTTTTTTAGATTTTATAGGTTTTTATTTTTTTGATTTTTTATGGATATTTGTTTTCTTATTTTTCTATGTTTTTAACTTTGTAATTCTTATATTTTCTAATTTATAAATAATAATAATAATAATAACAATAGGAGTAATATAATTATGTATAATTACAAATAAACTATACATGCTAGTATATAAGTATAAAAACCGATTATTACTCAAAATTCCCCAAATAAAATCTTTTTATCTTTTTTAGTTTTCTCTAGTTTTGTGGTTTTTCCAATATTTTTTACTATTTTTTTATTTTTATTTATCAGATACGGTAAAACATTGATTAAGATAAATACTTTGATTTATTTTAGAGAGTAAAAATATTAAAATGACAAAGATTTCCAAAACTATTTTTAATTAATAATAAATATCGTAGAAAAATTCAACAATAGAAAACACAATTTCAGGATTTCTATATATCTTTTTATGATTTTAGTTGGATTTTAGATCTTTTTATTTTTTAAGAGTTTTTCAAATTTTTAGAGTTATTTTTCACAAAATAATAATTAAAAAAGTAAATACATTCAAGAAGGGGTCTTTTTGCAAATATATAAAGTTATGGGACTAAATCCTAACACCTCAAAGAAATTGAGAGGGAAAACATGCAATTTTTCCAAAAATATTCAATAATATATACCTAAAGGGGGTATTTTTACAATTTAATCCAAATGTGGGTGTCCATATGCAATTTTGCCACAAAATATTAAAGTAAATACATAAATTAGTGGACTGAAATGAAATAATAAAAATCTGATTGTCCAAGTGCAAAATACTCCATCCCTCCACACGCTCATGCATGTGATGTGACATGGAATGAACCTAAATGCAAATACCAAAAATGCAGGGCTAATATGCAATGTACCCAAAATAAATTACACTACAGATGAATATTTGTGAACTAAAAAGAAAATACAACAACTTAGAGGGTATCAGGCAAAAATGCCCTCTGAACTGTTATCCAACGGTGATGAAGATCCACTTATCCTAGCATGCATCCAACGACGGTTACCGCTATGTGCTTCCACGGTTGAGATTATATCCAAGGAGCAGATCTGACCATCGATGGTGTGGGAAATCCAATGGCAGTTGTAGAATTTAACGCGGATGGAAGATCTGACGGCTAATAGGTGGTCACGAAAAACAACTGATGAACAACGGAAAATGAGCTTCGATCTGGTCTCCGATGTAGAATCGGCTACCTCCCTCGTTCCTAAAGTGCTCAATGGGTTCCCGTAAAGCTATATATGTCTACTGGGCTCCTCAAAATGAGTCGGGCACCACAAGAGGTGCTCCGATGAATCTCGACGCCTAGGGCCTCTTTCTTGACCGCGATGACCCCTATAAAGGAGTATTTTTCTCTTTGTTTCTTATAAGAGAACGTTAGCAACAAAAAGGCAAAGCCAAAGAAGGCTTCTGGGGGCGAAATGGTTGCGAGATGGAGTGGTTCGGTGTGTCTCCAATGAGCGATGGAGTTGAGCCACATATCTCTCCATCTGTGCAAGATTGAGGGGGACAAGGAGGCATGTGATGTTCAGCAGGCGAAGGGGAAGGAGATGGAAGCGTGAGGTGAGTCGAAGCTGATGGGAGTAGCCGGAACAAAGCAGTAGAGCTGGAGCTCCAGCGAGACAAAGTTTTGATTTCATGGAATATAAAACAAAATTAACTGTAATAAAGGATGACTCTTTGCTAATGCTAATCTAAGAAATCAAAAGATAGAAAGAAGCTCACCAAAAGCACACATGGAGTTGAGCTTCAGGTGGAGGTAACAGCGGAGCTGGATCTCTCGATTCTACACCAGAAGGCTCTCCAAACCATGGAGAGGGCAACAATTGTCACCAAGAACCTCGATCCAGGCTAGGGTTAGGGATTTCCAGAGTGGAAGAGGATCAAATGGCAGATGAAGGTGGAAGAGATATTATATAAAGGAGGCCTCTGCAATAACTTCTCTCGCATCGATGTTCCTCAGATCGATGAGAAATGCATGCTTGAAAGAACATTGCTAGAGGAGAAGATTTTTAAGAGCAATCAAGCTCAAAGAGTGGACAAGTCAGGCACAAAAATTGAGGAAAACGGGGGTGCAGGTAGTCTAACATGGCTAGGTTGGAAACATGATAGTTGACCGAGGGTCAATTGTCACGGTGTTGGGATTGGTCCACATAAACCACTATAAGACAAACCATATTTGAACTTCAAAATTAATTTCAAAATAAATTAGTAAATGATTTTATTAAACTTTGAATAAAAATGTTTATTATTTAACGTAGTATTTTAATATAACTTTTATTTATTTTTAGAAGTTACTTTATTACAAGTTACTTTTTACAAATATATTTATAGGTATAATTACCTATGTTTGTATATTTTATTTTTATTTTTTGATTTTGTTATTTTATTTTCTTACTTTCTATAATTATAACTTATTTTTATACACACAAGATATTTTTGTTATATTTTTATGATGTATTTTGTACACAAGTAAATATGTATACTTATTATATATGTATATATATAATATATCCATCTATGTATTTATATAGACTATTTTATTTTTGTGTTTTATTTATGGTTCTATTCTATTCTAAATATATACATATATTAGAAAAGGGTTGGGGAGTATGCACCCAAGTGCATGTGATTTTAAATGCACCGAGGCCTATATCTTCCACGTTTTTTTACTTTTTCGGAAAATATCACCATATATATCCATCCCTATATCCCTTCTATATGTCATTCGAATTTCAGCAGAAATAGAGACTCCTATACCTTCCATCTAGAACACGTAATTTTAACGGTCTTAGAATTGCTGTAATGGACATGTTCTAGATGGAGGGCATAACAGTCTCTATTTCTGACGAAATTCGAATGGCATATAGGAGGGATATATGGATGAATATACATGTCATATTTTCTAAAAAAGTGAAAAAACATGGAAGATATAGGCCCCGATGCATGTAAAATTACATGCATCTGGGTGCATGCTCCCCAACCCCTGTTATAAATAATATTTTCAAAACTATAAAAACATAAAATTATAAAAATTACAACGAATGAATAAAATGAATATTTTATTTAGGTAAATGATAAAATAGGGGCCCAAAGCCTAATTTTTTCATATTAACTCCAAATTAAATGAAACCAGCTTTATTCAACGGATTATTAAAAGTTACATGCAATTAAAGGTGATTTTAATACATTTTGAGTTCATATGGAGAAGATATGAGTTTGAGAAGTTTGGATTTTGGATTCTTATTTCGAGTATAAAATGTAAACTGTATATTATTTTTGTGTAAATCAATTTTGTATTTTTATCTACAACTTTATGTACAAAGTTTGTATTTGAGGAATAAATAACTAAGAATAAAATAGGTCCCACAAATGCAATATTGAAGGCCATAAATTCAGGTTTTATTATTGTTTTTGATTCTTATCTCCCCCTACTCTATCCCTTCTCGATCCAGTCATCACGATGCCTAGGTCTCGTGGTTTAGAGTCATAAAATATCTTTGCCATTTTATTCTTTTTATTTTCTTTATTCTTTTTTATCTTTAGACAAACTATTTTATATAATATTTATATAATAAATAATCAATGTTAATTTGTGCACAATAATGATATTTACATGCCTTGAGCTAGGGTTATAGGCCAAAAATGAAAGAATAAAAGTGATGAAATGGAGATTCATCACCCCATATTCTTGCCTTTTATAGTCCCTAGCAAAAACTTATGCATATAAGCACAGAAAAGAAAATAAAGAAAAGAAAAAGAAATAACTTGGAATAATTTTCAACTTTTAAACTTGTCTTAACAAAATAAAAGTTTGGATCTCAGAGAAGGCCTTTGGATTAGTGGTGTGTTCAAAACCGGAAGTTAGTAAGTGTGACACAACAACCCTTAAGTTCCATACTCCTATCATTCAATCCAATTCATAGCCAGGTCGGAACAATCCTCCCAGCCACATACTCTTTCTACCTTGAAGTGATAAAATCATGTGTGTAAAATTATTTAACTCTTCCTAGACAAAACTGATGTACTATCGAAATGTCTGCTCTTCTGGTAACTTGTCCTCGTGGAGAAAAATATTCCCTTCTAAGGTCAGGTATTGCAGGTCTTTACAATCGATGGGGATGAAGTTTATAAGAAGGGGAAAAGAAGTGGGAATGGATCAGTGTAGTCTTCATTCCCTTGTGAAGTCGGTCACTGTAACCGATTCTTCACCAAGAAGCAGACTTTATCTGAAGATCAAATTTTTATAGAATTTTTTGTTACAAGATTCTTAGGATATTTTCTTTGACTTTGTACATCTTCTGCATTCTTGCTTGTGCACCAGTGGATATATCATCTTTTGTTCCACCCATTTTATGGGGTCTTGAAAACCAGTAGACCATTCCTTATTCAAAGCATTGTCTCAGTACATCTCCAGTCTTTACATATCATTGTTGCTAAAAAAGTGGGGTAGAGTACTAATGTTGGCAATCCCCAAGAATGGTTTCTGAGCCTCCCTTGATGAAGCGACCTTGCATCGTCCCGACGTAGATTCCAAAATGTTTCACCAGTCCATCTGGCTTGATCTAAGTGATAGGTATGATGTTTCTGATCAAGCCACTGTCTCAAGAGTCTCACAGATAATGTGAAGGGTTCTATTTAGGAACATTGAATTAACTCATGAATATGGTCTTATGGAACCCAAAGAATTAAGTCAAGGTGACCCGAATTATTGCCACTTTCAGTCCTCAATGGCTTCCTCTCAAATTAAGTGTATTAAGATCTATTCCAAGCTCCAATCTTCAGACTTTATTTAGACTTATTCAATTGTCTAAGTTATTCTGAAAAATGTGAATGCTACGCACAATGCAGGGAAATGTTTTTGTGATGCAATTTTATGCTTTTGAACTTTTTGTGGATTTTCGAAAAAAGTTTTGCAAATTTTTATGCAATTTTTGAATTTTTTTGCAAATGGTTTTGGGATTTTTATTTTGCAAATTTCTAGGGATTTTCAAAACAAAACATTTTTTAAAAAAGAAGTACGTACATATATTTACACGGGAGTGGTTCTTGTTATTTACAAGGGTAAATTTAGGAATTTACAAGTTTGTATATACAAGGTTTCGTAAAGAGTTTTTATTTGCTTGAGTTATGTACATAGTTATCAAAATAATTTTATGCAAGTATTTTCTTTACACTTTATTAATTGTATTTTAGCCATACTTATTGAAAATACGAAAGTATCCATTATCGCTAAAGTATATACGGAGTATATACGACCCCCCCTAGACTTAGCTTAAGCTATGTCCTCATAGATCAGAGAGAAAAAGAGGACTAACTCGCACTAAGTATAGAAAAGCCTATACTGCAATGACTAAAGAATGAATGAATGAGAAGTTGACTGTCCTCCCCTATAGGATGAGATAATCCTAAGTATAACAGACTATACAAGGTAGGGAGGGTCAAGTGTGGGAATGTCAGAAATCATCCGCTCAATCTGTCCCCATGTACTTAAGGTAAAATATCCCTAAGTATAGACAGAGTATCAAAAGTTGAGGGAAAAATGAGGAATTAGAGAATGAACAACTCAGAGTATACACCCCCTATACTTAGGACAAAATATGTCCTAAGTATAATAATGATTAAAGGGGTGACACCTTTTTGTAAAATAAAAAACAAAAAAAAGTAAAGAAGAAAAGAAATATCATTAAAAAAATATTGTGTCTACTTTGTCTGATTCATTGGCTATGGTAGCATTCAACTATCCTTATATACAACTTGAATAAAGTTAATAACAATTAGGAAAGTCTCATGCTCTAGGTAAGGTTTTAGTAGTTGTCCATTGACTACAAAGGGTTGTGTGTAAGTTGACAAATCAAATATCATCATGCTACTATTGTCACATGCATTTTTCACTGTAAACGGCCTCATCCATTTGTTCTTCAATTTTCCTGGAAAGAGTTTTAATTTCGCATCAAACAACCAAACCCTATGACCCAGCTCGAAAGTCTTTCTGCAGATGTGATTGTCATGCCAATTTTTGGCCTTCTCCTTGTACATCAAGCTGTTGTTGTATGCGTAATCTCTAAATTCGAGCAATATGTTCAGATCAACTTTTCGATTCTTCCCAGCTTTCTTGAAGTCCAAATTACAAACATTTGTTGTCCACAAGGATTTATGAAATAGTTCCACAGATAGATGACATGGCTTGCTGTAAATCAGGCAGCAAGGAGACATTGCCAATAGTGACATGTACGTAGTTATGTAAGCCCAAAGAACTGAGTCAAGCAACCGAGACCAGTTCATGTGATCTATACGCACAAGCTTTTGAAGAATTATTTTAATCTCCCTATTTGAGCATTCAATCAAACCATTGGACTGTGGGTGGTAGGGAAAAGCTACACGATGTTCAATGCAGAATTCTTGAGTCAGTTTCTTCACCTCTTTGTTTATGAAGTGGCTACCCCCATCTCATATGAGAATCTTCAGAATTCCAAGAATTGAAATGATGTGATATTTCAGGAATCGACAAACGGCATGACTATCAGTGGCTCGGGTTGGGATAGCCTCCACCCAATGACTAACGTAATCAACAACAAGTAGAATGTATTCATATCCCTGACTATTTTGAAATGAGACCATAAAATCAATTTCACACGCATCGAATACATATGAAATCTGGATAAATTTCAGAGGCTTTCTATCTCTCATTCTAATGGTTCCGCCCATCTTCTAGCAGTCCACACAGTGCTTTACAAGGTCTTCTGCATCTTTGAATAATGTTGGCCACCAAAGGCTTCTTTGAAGTAATTTTTCTGCTAGTACTCTGCCTGAGTGATGTCCTCCATATTTGTAATCATGACAATACACGAGGACACTAGGAACTTCCTCCCAAGGGATACATCTTCTCCATATACAATCTGCCCCCTCACGAAAAAGATATGTAACCTCCCACTAATAAAAGTGGATATCTAATGACATACCTGGCAACTTGGATTAAGAAATAGAAATAAACAAGGGTCGTTGTGACCCGAATCACCAAGCGTAATCAACAAGAAGAATAAAACCGCTCAGAAAGAAATATCGAGCAATCAACATGTGTAAGTGGATTGCTATTTTAGTTACCTGGTATAGCCACGAGGTCAAACACAAGGAGCATGAGAAAGGTACGAAATAGTCAAAATTAAAAAATAAAACAATTTTTTAGTATTTTTTATTTTGCCAGTTTTTAATTTTTAATAAGACACAAAATAAACAAAGATAAAATAAGGCAACACAACAATCTCTTTGTATTTTTTGAAATGGTTAAAAATACATAAAAAATTACAGAGAGAATACTTTTGGATTTTATAGGTTTTGAATTATTTTTTATAATTTTTATAAGTTTTTTTGATGTTTTTGGGATTTTATAAAAATCAAACAATTGTAAAAAGGCAAATAGTGCATAGCCAAGATTAAATTGCAAGCTAAAAATATTCAAAATACCCTAAAATCCTAGATAGCAATTTTATGATAAAAAGGAATAAAAAGCTACAAACATGAACTAAAAATGGAATTTTTGGAGTTTTTTATGGATTTATATGATTTTAGTAAGTTTTTATCTTTTGTGATCTTAGGATTTTTAGAGGGAGGTTTAAAACAAAATTAATATTGTAAAAACACACAAAAGGCACAAACATGAATTTTTTTGGAATTTTTAAAATAATTTCCAAAATTTTGTAGATTTTCTTAGGCAAACATGAATATTTTTAAAGGTTTTTTATTTTTCTAAAATATTAAATTCAAGTAGATCAATCCAATAAAATCATAAAAAATATTACACACTAAGCGAAGTCAATGGTAAATTTTATATAATTTTTAAAATTAATGTACTATTTATTAAGTCCAAAGTACATCAAGTAATTAGGCACAATTCACAAGAAACGATTTACAAATAAAGTAAGTTCACAGACCAAAGAATTACACAGTGAAAAAGCCTAGGGCCTAATCTACAAAAATCCAAATCAAGCTCGTACGACACACATGATCCAGGTTTATTAGGGTATAGCTGCAAATATTATAATCATGTGATGCAATTCATAGTAGATATAAAGTGTGGGGCCAATAATGCAAATATCCCAATAGCCACGTGGATGTACACATTCTATAGACTGAGAGGGATGACAACGCAAATAGCTAAAAATAAGAGGTCCAAACTGCAAAATGTACTTAACTAAAACTTTAATTTACTGAACTGAAACTAAATAACGAAACATATAGGGTAAAAAGGGCAAAATACCCTGAGGACGCGTGGCACATGCAGCGGGCGACTCTGGCGTACGACCCTGATCATTCCCTATCACACATCTGACGGTCTGGGGACTGTCGTGGAACGTACATGTCAGATGGCTACAGGTGCTCAGGTCAACGCCCCTAAAAGTTGCTCTGTTTGGTGGCTGGGATCATATCTAGCATAAGCGAGGTGATCCAACGGCTAGAGAATGTCCTACAAGAACACTCCCTCGGTGGACTTCAATCGAGTGCTGGAGAAGATCTGACCGCCTGATGAAGAGTCAGGGAGGCGTGGCAGGATCATGAAGCTGTTATGTGTCAGGTGGAAGGCTCCGATGGGGGAGAGGATGTTCTGATCAGTGTGACGATGAAGGTCCTTTTGGAGATGCTTTGCCCAAGTAGTTGAGGGTACAAAGGGGCCTATCTACATGTGTTAGCGCCTGCAAAAGATCATATGCTCAAAGATGAGGCTTAGGCAGGGGTTATATCAGCTTAAAACTGAGAGAAGCAGTGGTGGGTGAAGTTCAACCGTTCAACCTCCGGCAAAGGCAAGGGAGGGAGGTCCTGACCTAATCTTGAACAGATGGTCGAGACTCATGGTGATCAGATTGTACGAGAGGGTGTTGGGTGAGTCGACGGATTGATCTGTGTATGTGAGTAATCGAGATGGAGCTTCAACCAATGGGTCAGAGCAAGGAAACCACGATAGTGGTGGAATGGAAAGATGGAATCAAATAGGGGAATACAAAAGATGAAAGTGATACTTGAATCTACCAATGAGCTTAGAAGCTCTAGGAGAAGGTGGGAGGATGGGTCTTTGCCTCAACCATGCTGTAGCGGGCAGGGAGGCTACTCATAGAGAAGGTCTGGCCACGAAGCGAGCGACAAGTCTCAAATCACCTCCATGCGATCCTAAAAGAGTCCTCGAGCAGCTGTCACTCTATTGAAGGTGGTTAGGGAAGAAAGGGGGCGCAAGGGATTAACTGCCCGACAATGGAGGCAGACGAGAGGCTTTATAGGGTTCTCCAGGGGCTGGAATGATCGAGAGAATGCGTACAACCCTAATAGGATCCGAATGGTCCTATGGATCTACGAGAATCTCGGATATATGAGGATTCTCGGGTTCGAAGATCAAGGTAGGAGGCAACCGGATTCGGGCAAGAAAAGGCAGAGAAGATGCTCCGGTGAGAGGGCAGGCGACCCAACCCGGTTGGAAGAGACCCTTGACTGAGGTCAATGGTCTGACGTGGATCAATAGGAAATTCAGAATATATTAAATAATTGGAAATTCAATAAAAAATAACAAATGAATTTAAAATAAAAAGTGTTTAAAAATGTTTATTATTTTTAAACTAGTTTTCTATGATTTTTGATTATTTTTATGAAAAATAAAATAATGTACATACAATATATAGCATGATATACAAGTATATTATACCAATGTATTATATACATGTATTTTTATTTTATTAGTTTTACACAAATACCCTTATTTTATATTTTATTTATTTACAACATAATTTTAGGAGTATAAAATAATTTTTATTTTATTTTTATAAATATTTAAGGGTATATAATAAATAGTGGATGTAATATATATATATATGTATTTTGTACAAGTAATTAAGGATGTTATTTTTATTTTTATTTTATTTTATTTTTCTATTTTTTATGATATTATTAACACTATATACAAGCGTGGAAAAAGAATAAATTAATTTTATTTTGTCAGAAACAAATATATATATATATAATTTGTACTTGTATAGGTAATATGTTCAGCACATAGTGAACCCTATCTCTCTCTACTTATTTTTTCTTGCGATCAGGTCAAGGCTTGACCTTCTCTTGGGATTTGGGTCACTCTGTATTTATTCTAAATACATCATTCTTTTTTCTTTTTCCTTTATTCTTTTATTTAGCCAAAAACATGCTAATTATGCAATATTAACAAAGTCATGCAAATTGCTAAGTTATAATATTTTCATGTAATCACATGATGCTTTGCCAAGAAAAAGAGCTAAAATAAAAGAATAAAGAGCGAGAATCATAGATTCACCAATATATGATAACAATTTGTCTACTTTTAGCTTGGTCCTATCTTGTGGAGTTCTCTTGGATACAAGATAATTAACAATATTTATATACCAGGGGAGTGAGGTAACTAACTTGATTGCCTCATTTGGAAAGGTCTCAATGATATGTTGTAGGTTCGGCTCAGGAGCTCCAAGCTCGGGAAGTATGGACAAATGATTGACCACCATATTCTTGACTATAGGGTTATCTCGTACTTCAAGACCAAACTCCTGGAGCAGAAGGATCCACCTGATGAGATGTGGTTTGGCAAATACCAGATGGTCGAGTGATCAATATAGATAATCACCTTGGACCCAAGGGTATGGGATATGTATTTTTCCAATTCAAATACCAACGCTAACAAATCCTTCTCTGTAACTATGTAGTCCTTCTGAGCTTCATCTAGAGTTCTGCTAGCGTAATGAATCACAAAATGCACGTTATTCTTCCTCTGTCACGATAATTTACCGGTGGCGTAATCTGACACATATGTCATTATCTCAAATGGAAGTGTCCAATTTGGTGGTTGCAAGAGATGGGCATGCTTGATTAAATCTTTCAGTTGATAAAAGTCTTGAAGCATACGATCATCAACAATGAAATCTTTCTCCTTCCTAACAATTCAGTCAACGATCGTGCCAATTTGTTGAAATCTTTGATAAATCATCGGTAGAAACCAAGGTTCCCTAAAAATGACCGGACTTTCTTGGTGATAGTTGAGGGCTCAAGTTTGGAAATCACCTCCACCTTAGTTGGGTTAATTTCCTGTTTTGATACCACGTGACCCATCACAATCCCTTTGGTTACCATGAAGTTGCTCTTCTCCCAAGAGAATACCCGATTAACCTCGCAACACCTTCGCAAGACTTAATCCAAGAAATCAAGACATTGATCAAATGAATCTCCATAGATAAAGAAATTATCCATGAAAACCTCTTGGAAAATGCCCACCATGTCAGCAAAAATTGCAAGCATACATCGTTGGATTGTAGTTAGGGCATTGCATAGCCCGAACGTTATCTACCGAAAAGCATACGTCCTGAATGGATAGGTGAACGTGGTCTTCTCTTAGTACTTAAGAGCAATATCTACTTTATTCTATCTGGGGTACCCATCCAAGAAGTAGAAATATTCATTTGTGGTCAGTCTCTCAAGAATCAGATTAATGAAGGGCAGTGGGAGTGGTCTTTCTTAGTGGATAAGTACAATATTATGTAGTTAATGCATAGTCACCAAGAGGCGGGTACACTGGTCAGAATCTCCTCTCCTTTGTCATTCTTCACGATGGTGATCCCTGATTTCATGTACACTACATGCAAAGGACACCCATTTTGAGTCGGAGGTGGGATATATTAATCCCACATCACACCATTTCTATATTTCTTTAATGATGACATCCCGAAGATTTGGATTCAGTATTCTCTGGAATTCATGGGAGGGTTTGCTATCGTCCTCAAGGTAAATGTTATGTGAGCACAATGAAGGGTTTATCTCATGGAGATCCGAAATTTTCCATCCTATTGCCTTACAATTACGTTCAAGAACTTCCATCAGACAAGGTTCTTGATCTTCAGTCAGATATGCATTGATAATGATCAGATACATATTTGGATCTCCCTCAATGAAGGTGTACTTCATGTTGGAGGGTGATGGTTTAAGCTAAGGCGGAGTTGGAGTTGCTTCACTCATAACCTCAGAAATAACTGTAGGTGAAGGTTCTTTTATTTATTCAATGTCTACCTTTGGCAATTCAACATATCCAATCAAGGGTTTAGAAACTTTTTAATTAGATCTACATTATTGCAGAAATCCTAAATAATATGGTCTTGGTCTTCAAAGCTCACTGGTCCCGCAAGAAACTCATCTGCTACATTAACAAAAATATATTCATCATGAACTGAAGGGAATTTGACTACTGTCTCCACTCCTTCATTAGGACAGAGGAATTCGTGGATCTCAATGTCATTCATGAATAGATTTCTATTTTGAATTTCAGCTAGAAAGCTACAGTCTTATTGGTAGTTTGGTACAAGCAAACTCACTCCAGATGCTCCATCTTCTGGCTTTGATTAGTAGATGGTCTCTATATGCACTTTATTGTTGCTAGAGCTAGATGTGATTTATTTAGTGTAGTAGTTAACTACTGCTTTGGCTATTCAAAGGAATGATCAGTCAAGGATGATAGGGGTATGGAGCAGAGGTGTGGAGACATCCATGTCTAGCATGATAAAATCAATAGGGAATTAAATCCCTTTAACGGTTACAATCACGTCCTCCAACATGCCCCTAGGCCACTTGACAAATTTATCTGTAAACTATAGAATCATCTTTGTTTATGTGAACGGTGCTAGTCCAAATTCTGTGATAATGAAGTTGGCATCAAATTGACAAAAGACCCGCAATCGAGTAGTTTTCGTTCAAATTCTTGGTTGAACATTTGACAACGAATGAGTGGTGCTCCCTTGTCTTTATTTTTATCCGAGAGATTGTTGATGACGTAGACGATGACCATGTGTGGATGTGCTTTTCACGCTTGCCACCTTAACTTCTTGGATATTGGGGATGAGGCCTGCTGCTTATAGTACATGCATATTTCCATCCTTTCTTCACAACATGCATGCATTCAAGAGATTTCATCAAAGACATATTTAAGATCGAGTCTTTATAACTTCTACAATAGCATGATCAGACAAGCGTTTTTTCAAAATTTTGATTTTTTTATCATTACTTTAGGAAATGGTATATTTATAGAATCTGAAACTATATTATTCAAAATTGTGTCCATATCTTTGTTTATAGGTAGACGGTATGAATGTACAAAATCATCTACAAGTCGTGGACCAAAAATAGTTGGCTCAGCTTCAAGAGCTGGCCTCTGGTTCGCTGTTGCAGATGTCTCCTGAGCTGGCTAATCTCTATCGAGGTTGGTGTTGCTATCTTCTTTTTGTATTTTAGGATTTTCTTGATTTTTTTGTCTTTTCGGTTATGGTGCTGCAAAAAGTGTTCTTGGCCCTTCTGTTGGCTGGGAGGATGACTCACTGTTAGATGCAATGTTCTTCCCTCTCACGGTTGTCAATGACTAGAGTGTCCTACCACTCCTAAGAGTAACAACATTAGATAAAAAGCAATTAAGTCACTTGAATCAGGTTGGACACTTCCGGCTACCAACTCCTTATGATGGAAGCTATTCGGATTTGCCTTGACCTAAGCTGGTATGACAGTCGCCGCAGCTGTCAGGTCAAAGATTTTCTAGCTCATCTCAGACATGTTCTTGATTAGATGAGCCAAACAGTCCATGGTTGGGTTTACCGGCACAACCTCAGAAGAGTCAGCCTGTGTAGGCCTCTGGTCCTGCGGGTGAGGTTGTTGTTGGTAACCCTGATGGTTCTGATAGTGAGGAGGAAGGCATAAAGAATACTGATGAGGACTGGAGTATTGTATCTGATAATGAGCAACCAGTTGATACTTGGTGGTAACTCTGCTGCATGTATCTGGACCGTTGCATGCCCTGCTGATAGCCTTGCCTCTTGTTGTTCCCGTAATGTGGAGTCCGATGATGATGAGAGGGCTGGTAGGGTCTTCCGCCATGACGTTGGCGGTGATAGGGCTTGTTACCCATTATCTGAACCTAAGATCGTCCCTAATGATGGGTCAATTGTTGTTCATTATTCAGATATTATTTCAAATGTATGAATGAAGGCTATTTACACGTATTTATTAGGGTTGTTAAGGCCAAAATTATAGAATAAAGATGATGAAACGGAGATTCATCACCCCCTTTACTTGCCCTTGTTATTCCATAGCAAAAACTTATGTAATAAGTACAAAAAAACAAAGAAAAGAAAAAGAAAGAAAATAGATTAAGTTGAATTATCAAACTTGTCTATACAAAATCAATGTTTGGAGCTCGAGTAGGACCTTTGAAATTTTAGTGCGGGCAGAACCTTAATGGGAATCAGATTTGAAATCCTATAGCCTTCGAGAATCCCATAACTCTGCTCATGTCTCCTCAATAGTCAGGTTAGAATACTTCAACTCATATGCAAACCCTTATGACTATGAATCTTACTCGTACGGTTTAAGTGATGGTGGCTCTTCCCAATTGAAATGACAAAGATACTGACTTCTCCAATATGACAACCCAGTGTTCCCCAATCCAGCAACTCCTTCCTCGAGGAGCGGGGTACTCCCCTCTAAGTTCAAGTGACAATCAGCTCAAGGGGAGGAGGTGAAGAGAAGAATGGACGTAGCCAGTGTAGCTACCTATCCTAGGATGCAATACCAGCGTAGTCAAGTCATCTAGCTGTAGGCTCACATAATTTGACTTTGAAGCTCAATCTTGCTTATTTACTATACAAATATATACACTTTGGCAAGCATTTTATTTTAAATCAGGCATGTCCACTTTTTTGGAGCTTTTTTTCTTTGATTTTTTCTCTTGTTTTCTTTTTTTTTGAAATACTATATACAACAACATTTACATAAGAAGATAGTTCTCTTGAGAAGATAGACTATCCTGCTTTTGAAGTATTATTGCAACCCACACTCTCCTATCTTTAGAGTTCACTATCACCGGACGGGGTGGTGCACTTCCCTCCATAGAGGAGGACAAATGTTTCCACTTGTATGCATCTCCTACCAGCAAATCCAATCCCCTCACCACTCTAACTGAGTTGTGAAAGGTGCAGGTGTCCAAGTTAGGTCATCATCAACATGATCCATGCATGCACTGAAATACTCTACTTAGGCAGTCAGGAATCCATTCAACCAAGTTCTATGATCCTCGTATAATTAAGCCAACTAATCCTGAAGTACCTCAAGTCCAGCTCCTATAACGTTCATGTTATTAGGTAGATTTAAGGTCCAACCAAGCTCCAATCTTCGTATTTTACTTAGACTTGTTCAATTATTAAACTCAATCCGAAAAATGCAAATGCTATGCAAATGCTATGCAGAAAATATTTTTGTGATGCAATTTTCAAAGTTTTGATTTTTTATGGACTTTTTGAAAAGATTATGTATATGCATTTTTGGTATTTTCAAAAATATTTTGTAGATGTGTTCGGTATTTAGTTTTGCAAATATTTTTGGGATTTTTAAAAATAAAAGATTTTGATAAAAAACTAGGTGTGTATATATATATGTACTCGGGGATGCATATTATATTTACAAGAATTAAGTTTTAAGAATTTGCAAGGGGTAAGTGGTCAATTATATATAAATATAGTTTAATAAAAAAATAATGTCATGTATACATTCCTCAAACTTATTTGAAAAAGGTTTTTCAAACATTTTTGAAAACTATAATACAAATTAATTTGTACAAACAATTTTTACAAACATTTACACACATTTGAAAATCATTTTGCAAAGGTTTTTCAAACAGTATACATACATACATACATACATATATATATTTCAAAATATTTTTGCAATCATTTTTCAAACATTTGCAAATAATTTTTCAAACATTTTTATTTCATTCAAAGAAAATAAAATTTTCAAACAAAATCTTTTTACAAAAGGTCTAAAACATTTAACAAAATGTTTTCCAAATAGTTTTCAAAAGATTTTTCAAAAAGATTTTCAAACATTTTTCACAAAATGTTTTTAATTGATTTATTAATCAGTATACAAACATAATTTAAGGAATAATCAACATCTTTTTATTAAGTGTTTTTAATGAATTTTAATAGTATATTTAGCCATAATTATTAAAAATACGAAAGTACAAGTTACAACTAAAGTATATACGACCCCCATACTTAGCTTGAGCTATATCATCATTGATTAGAGTGAAAAGAGAAGACATAACTCGTACTGAGTATAGGAAAGTCTAAAGAATAAACAAATGGAGAAATAAATGAACGAATAGGAAGTTGACAGTCCCCCCCATACTTAGGATCGAGTAATCCTAAGTATAGCAGATTGTACACAAAGCGGGGAGGGTCAAGGGTGGGAATGAACAAATCGTATTCAGACTTTCTCCCCCTATACTTAGGGTAAAATATCCTTAAGTATTGACAAGAAGAGGAGACGGTGGACAGGACCAAAGAATGAAAGAACTTGGAGTGCACATCCCCCAATACTTGGGACAAAGTACACTCTAAGTATAGAAGACTGACAAAAAGGGGGACACCTTTTTTGGTAGAAAAAGAAAATAGAAAAGGAAAAGAAGAGAAGAGATATGAAGATGGAAAAATTTAGAAGAGGATGTACACATCACTCCCCCTATACTTAGGGTAAAAGAAGTCCTAAGTATAGGCAACAACATGAGTGATGAAATGGAATGACGAAAGAACACTCGGCTCGTACACCCCCCATACTTAGGATGAAGTACGTCCTAAGCAAGGCACACACGAGAATAGGGAGGATGAGCGAAATGGGAGATAGACAAAGGGAAACGAATGCAAATATACAATAGAGACGAATATACATAGGATCAATAAGGTCTTAAGAAAACCTTCTTGCAGGGTAGCTGAGGAATAGATCTGACATGGTGCAGGTCAACATCAGGGTCATTAGATGATACAAACTGATCAGGGTCGACACAGTGAAGGTCTCGGTGGACTTAGGGTGTGAAGGCACAGGCAAGTCAGTGGAAGTAGTGAGTCTAGGCCTGACCTTAGGTGCCTCGCAAATGTCATCGTGAAAAAGGATGAACTCATCATCGGAAGAAATAAACTCATGGTCATTTTGTGAGGTCTCATCTAGGTCAAAACCAAAAGGAACGAACTCATCAGTGGAAGTAGTCGAATAATGTTCATCCTCTATAGCCTCAAATGGATCATCATTCTCATAAAAGGTCCCAAATTCCTGAATAAATGCAACAATATCAAATTCGGCCTTGGTCTCATCAATGTCCGCCCTCTGCTCAAGTGTATCGATTGCGTAAATACCATGGATGTCATCAACACATCGCCAAGTCCCAAAAGAAGGAACTCTAAGGTCCATGCTTTCCGAGTCTTCCTCATTGGATAGGAATTCTCGAGTCTCAATGGAATCCAACAAGCAACAAAAGTCTTTGATAGTCTCATTTAGGTCATGGTCCTCGAGGTCATCTATGATAGGTGTAGGTGCATCAGGTGCATGTCTCTGATCGGCAGTGGGTGCGATGATGATCACCTCGCTCTCATCAATGGGACACAAGCGAATTTCTCTTGATCCATAATCTATAATGACCCTTATAGAGGTAAGGAATTGTCGTCCTAGGATGATTGGAGTGTGCTCCCCTGTGGAGGTCTCCATGGGCAATACGACAAAATCAACATTGTAGCTCATGCCCTGAATTGAGATGATAGTGTTTCCTAGAATACCCTCTGGCCTCTTTATTGATCCATCAGCAAACTGAATGATCATCCTGGTTTTCTTGCAAGGCCCTAAGTGAAGATACTGTAGCAGCAAAAAGGGTATGATGCTAAGCAAAGCACTGCTGTCAAGGAGAGTGTGATCACATGTGTGGTCAGAGATGGTGCAACTAATTAAGGGAGTTTTAGTATTTCTTTTCTTAGGGATAGGCTGGTAAGTGATGATGTGCGCAATGGCCATGGTCAGACTATGATGCTCAGATATTCTCCTCTGCTTCCTCTTCTTATGATGAGGAGTAGATAATTGGGTCATGTCCTAGCAAAGTGGGGCACCAATGATCTCATCCATAGCAGCCACCACTTTTGGTTCAATCAATTTTTTTTTAAAATTTTTGATCTCCTCCATACATGGGAGGAGATCAGAATCATCATCTACATGGGTAATGCCAAGAGTAGTCTGTACATTGGCTTCCTTGGGGTCAAGGGAGGGACATGTTGTGAATGGATGTATGGTCAAAGGATCTGGTAGATGAGCACTCTCCTCACAATCTGAATGGACCAAGTATCTCCCATATTCTTTTTGTATTTTTAAAATTTTCTCAATTTTTTTATTTTAAGCGATTGAATCTCTCATGATAATCCTCAAGTGAATCCATATCCTCAGAGAATGGAGCATCACTTTGGCATTTATTTATGCTAAATACACCTTTCATCCTCAAGTTCTTATGCTCCATCATCTGATTCAAGGTCTCAAGTGTTGACATCATTAAAGGCGACTCCAAAATCTTAGGATTGGGTGAATGGGATGAGGGTGGGGATGAGGACAAAAATCACATTTCGGTTTAGGATATTCTAGGAAGAGTGGGTTGTCGAAATGTGAGGGCGATGGTGGTGGAAATGATGGGTAAAGGGTAAAGTACAGATCCTGAAATATTAGGTTAGGCAGATATGTACAAGAGTCGGGAGCAAAGTCCTCCTGGAAAAAGGGAGATGGACCGGCTGGAGTGTACGAGGGATCTGCAAAGTCTGGGTAAAAATAACTTCAGTCGTCCATCTCCAAAATAAGAGAAAATTATCGGGAGAACACGACGGTCAAGTCAAAAGATATGAGAAGAAAGGCGCAAATGCGCAGAGGCGATATAGAATGCACACAAGAAATCACAAACAAACACACACAATACAAAGCCCTCAATTGACCTACTCAACTTGGTAGAGACCGTGAAAGATCGGTCTTTTTTTCTCATCTATTGTAGAGTTAGGTGCGATGTCCAAAAAATTGTACAAACACTTAGGAGACTTGATAGGATTTGGGATACTAGTCCTTAGTGTATACACAAGAAATTAAAGAAAAGACAATGAGGGTATTATTTGCCCCGAGATTTTTCTTTTTGGTCCTTTTAAGGGTCAAGTAATATTAGCAATCCCAATTTTATTGATTATCACTTGTTTTGGATTTTACTGACAATGCATTCACCTAACAAGGAGTCAATTCCTTTAAGCACCTAGGTTATCAAAAATAGAGGTAGAGAGGGGGGAAAGAAATACAAGTGGAAAAAACAATGATGAATGGTAAAGCGTAAATGCTCACCTTGCCTGTAACACTCTTCATGCAAAGATGCTCAACATAATTGAAACCTACACTATATGAAAATGCAAGCCGATGAAATTACGCTAAGCTCAGAAATTTCTATTAGCATGAAGAACCAACGCTAATGACTCAGAATTGAAACTAAAGTCTGGTCTTGGGGTATCCTCGGTGCCCACAACAATGGATCTGGCAAGCGTTGTATGGAGGACTCTCACGGCACATGGTTCAAAGAGTGAGTGAGAAGCAATTCAAAATTTGACTAGATCCAAACGTAGACTATAAGAGTATGCAATGGTTGTTAGGTGTTTGGCCTTAATATTATCGATAAGCAAATCCTAAAGCCAAGGGCTCAATGACATAAAATAAGTAAAACAAAACCACGAAACAAAATAAAAAATGAGAAGAAAATCGTGGAAAACCGATGAGGCCTCCAAGGGAACAATCCCTCGGGCACCAGTCCTCATGAAGTGTGGCAAAGTCCTGGAGAGTGTCCTGAATATTATAATAAAAGTGGTCTCTTTCTCATTTAAATTACATAATAAATAAATACAAACAAAATGCTTAAAATGTGACTCTCTTCTCAAGTCCTCAAAGCCTCCTTCGATGCTAGGTTAGAAATCTCACACTACCTTTATGAGGGTACGCAAGCGTCTTGGGTAGAGCACCTCCCTCGATCTGCGATATATCGTACAAAGTTGATAAGAAAGGGTGATTAGACAAGTCAAACATTTATATCAAATTCATAAGAAAATAAATAAATGAAAAATATAAACAAATAATCACAATCAATCAATGCCAATCTATACCCTGTTGCTCCCCGCAACGACATCATTTGAAATAACTATTTTGTAGACGGTATTATGGTCTCACAAGGCGAGACCGTAGTCAATGTGTTGACCACTCCAAAAAACTACTAAATTCAATAATTAACCCACAATAATAATTAAGCAATAAAAAGTAGTGCGGAGTTAAAATCTATTATAACTCTACAATGGATGTGGATAGTGTGCAAGCATGTAGATGTCGGACACAGGGAACAAGCAGGATAGATCGGGCAAACATGCTAAAAAAATGATCGTGAATGTGATGTATTGGTCTATGCATTCTCTTTTTTTGGCTTTTTATATTATATTTTTTATTTTATTTTATATTTTTATATTTTTTTAAATTTTGATTTTTATATTTTTGATTTTGTACTTTATTTTTATTTTTTTATTTTAAAACATATATAAAGCTATATATAGAGTATATAAATGATATAGGCTATAATAGATATAATCATTAATAAAAATAATAAAAAATATAGAAAATCAAATATTTTTGGATTTTAAATAATTTTTTACTATTTTTATGATTTTTTAAGAATTGATGCTAATTTTTATATATTTTTAATGTAAAAAATACCCTAAAACATGGTTAAATTAATTATCTGAAATTAAAATGGAGATAAAGAATGTCAAACAGAGTCAAAAATTCCCCAAATTAATTTTTATAGATAGATAATAGTCCATAGAAAAAGTAGATCAGAAATTACGATGTTTGGATTTCTAAGAATTATGTCATATTTTTATAATGGTGTTTCTTTTATATTTTTTAATGATTTTTGGTCTAGAAGTTAAAGCACATAAATAAACCAAATATATATATTGGGAATTTTTCAAATAGTTTTTATATTTTTATGTATTTTTTATCGCAAACAGGGACAAAAGGATCTTTTTTTAATAAATAATAAAAAGCTTCAAATTGTGAAATAAAAATATGTATGTGAAACAATGTGCAATCTGGAGCTTAAATATATTTTTGTGAGTTTTTTGGTGCAATGTAGCTATATAAAATAAATACAAGAAACAAAGAGAAACTAGATTACTACATGGGACTTTTTGCAAATAAAGTAAAGTCCAAGGGCTTCTCTACAATTTTCACTAAAATATATAACTGAATAAAATAGTTTCTGGACTAAATGGAAATGCATTAAGCCATAGGGGGTCTGTTGCAAAATGCCCCCTCATGTGCTTCGTCACACGAGGTGACGTGGCTTGGGGTGGATTGCAAATAACTATAGTCTAGGGGGCTCAATGTATAATTTACAAAAATATATACAAGGCAACTAAAAGATTGCTTCCTAATATTTAAATACAAAAAAAAGCTATAGGTGCGGTTGGAAAATACCCAATAAAGGCAGGGGATCAAACGACGGATGTTACTCATCGAAATACGTGGCATACTCCTACACCGCGATACCCCATCGATTGGAGTGGCTAAGATTAGATCTCTCCAGAGAGATCGATGGTTGAAGCTCGGCCAATTCAACGGACGTTGTACACCTTGGCAGTGGATCCTAATCCAATGACGCTCCATGATGATGGAAGAACAACTGAAGAATTCGCCGATGGTGAGCTTGTGATCGATGTAATTGCTATCTCCGGCACCTAAAGCTCCAGTGATCGCTTCAATAGGTTCCTGCGGCCTCTCCTCGATGCCCAGGCTACTCCAGGATATCCAGGGGCCGATGCTGGAGCCCCTAGAGCTCACGCTCCTCCAGCAGACATGGGAAGCCTTCCTAAAGCAAAATTGGGGTGCAGAAGCCCTCCTCAGGTCCTACAAGGTAAAATGGAAACATGGAAGTGCAAAGTAGCAAAGAACTGGCTCTTATGTTTTAGTAAGCTGTGGGTAATAGGGTGAATGGTGGTGGTCGAATCTCAAAAGCTTTGACAAGGTGTTTGGATCCTAAAGCTAAGCTGTTGACTTGATTAAACAACGAAAGAAAAGGGGAAAAGGAAGCCTAAGACTACAACTATATAAAGAATAGAGCAAACAAGTCTCGAGCATCCAAGGACTGCGAGATGGGGGGCTTGGACGTCGATGATCGATGAAGGTGGAGGAGATCACTCAAGACCGCTTTACTACATCACACAAGATACATGGCGTGGATGCTGTCACCATCCACGTTCGGTTGAGCGCAAGAGGCAAGAGGAAACGAGGCCAAAAGAGACTCAAAAAAGTGAAGAATGTCGACATGAGCATTTATGTACACGGAGGTGAAGTGGTGATGGCGTGGCGTTCAAGGGGAGATCACAGGTGTGTTGAAGCTGCTTTGCCCAAGGTGAGGGCTTGGCATGGATCATTGGTGTACCACAAAGATTTCTTATGAAGGGTCAAATCGAGCAATGGACCGCGAAAAAATCGAGAAAGATGGAAAAAAGTAGGACTAACAGGGCTACAGGACTAGGGTCAGTTGACCCAAGTCAACTCCAGACCACATCTGGTTGGTCCACGTGGACTACCAGGAAAACCTGGACCAAAAATAATTGGAAATTAAATAATAATGAGAAATTTTTTTATTAATTTTAGGTTAAAAATAAAAAATGTTTATTATTTTTTGAATTATTTTATTATGAATTTTATTTGTTTTTTAGAACTTTAGAATTACAAGTTACTTTTTAGAGGATATTTGTCTTTTATTTTTATTTTGTATTTTTATTTTAATAATTTAATTTATTGTTTTACATTTTTATAACTTATTTTTATACACTTTAATATATTTTTATTATATTTTTCTTATGTAATATATACACTTAAATAAATAAGTCTGTTTATTATATTGGTATAGTTATATGTCTTTTACCTATGTATTTTATGAGTATTTTATTTTTATGTTTTCTTTAATATTTTATTCCTATTTTAATATACACATATATTATAAAGAATATTTACAAAATTATAAAAATATAAAAATAATGAATAATAAATAAATTGAATATTTTAATCGATTTAACAATACAATAGGGATCCAAAATCTGACTTCATATCTTAAGTCAAAAAAATATGAAACCACCTTCATTAAATATCTTATTAAAATTTATATACAATTAATGGTGATTTTAATATATTTTGAGTTTTTATTTGAGAGATATGTGTTTGGGAAGTTGGGATTTTGGAGACTTGTTTTGAGTATAACCTTTTTATGTATTATTTTTGTATGAGATAAAATTTGTATTTTTCTATATTTTGTTATCTACACTTTTCATGTTAAAAGTTTCTTTATTTGTGTTGTAAAAAGGGAGCAAAAAATATGTCCCAAAAATGAATAAAATAAAAGGGAAGTTTATTGTATTCTTGGTCCTTATCTCCCCTACTTTATTCCTCGTCGACCTAGTCATCGAGATGCCTAAGTCTCGGGGTTCAGGATCATAAAATATCTTCTATATTTTATTCATTTTCTTTTATTTTCTTTATTATATAATTTTGGCATCAAAAATAATATTTTATACACTATTTATGCAATGATGCATGAATGCTAAAATGCATGAATTAAAACTATATACACACATTTACTAGGGTTTTTAAGGTCAAAATGATAGAATAAAGATGGTGAAATGGAGATTCATCAGACACCTGGGCATTGATTTCATGGGGCCGTTCCCTATTAGCCAAGGCTTTGAATACATCATGCTCGCTATTGATTATGTCAGCAGATGGGTGAAGACAATCCCTGCTCAAAAAGCAGATAATCGCACAGCCTGTTGCTCCTAAAGGATAACATCATCTCATAGTTCGGGATTCCCAGGATTCTCATATCTAAGGGGGGAACCATTTCATAAATAAAAAAGTCAAAAATTTGACAAAATAATACATCATAGAATATCGTGTTGCAGCATCATACCACCTACAATCCAATGTCTTAGAAGAATACTTAAATAGGGAGATTAAAATCATATTGCAGAAGCTTGTACGATTAAACATGAAGAATTGGTCACAATTGCTTAATTCAGTTCGTTGGGCATATGGAACAACATACAAGTCTAATCTTGGCATGTCTCCCTATCACATTGTTTATGGAAAGCCATGCCACCTGCCCATGGAGTTAATTCACAAATCATTATGGGCATTGAACATGTGCAACCTTGATTCCGAGAAAGGAGGAAAGAATTGCAAAATATATCTGATCCAATTGCTCGAATTCAAAGACTACGCATACATGACAACCTTATGAGCAAAGAGAAAGTCATGAAGTCGCACGATAAACACATTCGAAGGAAGACTTTCGAAACTGGATGAAAGGTGTGGTTATTTGATGCGAAGTTGAAAATTTTCCTGGGCAAACTGAAAAGCAATCATATTTGAATTGTCACCTGACGCACAATTATTCGTAGTCAACAGACAGTTGCTGAAGCCGTATTTAGATCCCGATACATTCTTGTCCATTGTCGATTCAATTGAAGTTGTATTTCAAGATGAGCTCCTAGAGTCCAAAGGATCAACCTCTCAAGTAGAAAAATCACAAAATAATTTGTCTTCTTATTTTCTTCTTTTATTTTTGTTCTTTTGTTCTTTTCCTTTTCATTTTTCTAATTCTTCCGAAAAGGTGTTCCTCCTTTTCATCATTGCTATACTTCGGACGTACTATTTCCAAAGTATAGGAAGGTGAGCACCCCGAGTTATTCATCCATCGATACCTCACATGTCCCCTCAACTCTTGATATTCTATCTGCTTGGGATATTTTAACCTAAGTAAAGGGGGGACAGGTCGAGTCGATATGTTCAAACATTCCAACCCTTGACCCTCCCTTCCTTATGTACAATATGTTATACTTAGGATTCTTCCATCCTAAGGATAGGGGGATGGTCACTTTCTCATTCTTTGATTCTTTAGTTGTTGTAGTATATATTTTTATATATTTAGTATGGGTTATATCTTCCTTTCTTCTTTCTAATATGTGAGGTAAGCATATGGGGGTTGTGTATACACTGTATATACTTTATCCATTACTCGTACTTCATATTTTCAATAATATGACTAATTAATAAAACACACCGAAAGTCTTTATAAATACAAGTAATAACTTTGATTTAAAATGTTTTGCAAAAAGATTTGAAAAATGGTTGAAAAATATTTTTGAAAAATTGTTTCAAGATCATTTGGAAAACCTTTGCAAAATGTTTTCAAATCTTTGTAAAAATATTTTGTTTCTAAAAATTTCTTTTATTTGTGTAAATAAAGTTTTGAAAATTTATTTGCAAATGATTTGAAAACTGATCATGAAAATACATTAAAAATCTATATATATTATGTAGAAGATATTTGCAAAATAATTTTCAACTTTTGTAAAATGTTTGTAAAAATATTTATCAAAAGTTTTTGTAAAAATAAATTTTCAAAATGTTTGCAAAAATATTTTCATATGTTCTGAGAACCTTACAATGTATATAAAACTTTTATATAAAATCTTGTAAATAATTATCAAGTCTTAACATGTAAATTCTCCATGTAAAATATACCACCACCTTGTAAATACAGAGACACTAACATGTAAATAACTGTACATAGGTTCTTCTACTAACCTTTATTCACAAATCCTTAAAATTTTGCAAAATTCAAAACCCGGAAACCTTTAAAAATCTTTTCAAAACCCTTTTCCAAAAAACACAAAAAAATCAAAATAGAAAACAACTTCACAAAAATATTTTCTCTGGCGTTGTACATAACATTTGCATTTTTCAGAATGATCAAGAAAATTGAACGAGTCTTAAATAATATTTGAAGATTGGATCTTGGTATTAACCTTAATGCTCAGGTTGCTTTACATAATTCTTTAGGTTCCATGAGACTACGTTCATAAGTTGATTCATTGTGTCTAAATATAACCCTTCATATCATCCGCAAGGCTCTTGAGATAGTGGCTTGAGTAGACACCTTGCACTTAATAGTTATCTCAACTCAGATGGGATGTTGAAAGACCTTTAAGTCTAAGTTAGGACGATGCTAGGCCGCTTCGTCAAGGGTGTCTTGGGAACCATTCTTGGGGATTGCCGATACCGATACTCTAACCCACTTCTTCGTTTAGCAATGATATCTAAAGACTGGAGATGGATTGAGATAATTCTCCGAATGAGGAATGATCTACGGGTGAAACTTTATTCCAAGACCCCAAAAATGGGTAGACCAAAAAGATGCAATATCAGTTGTGGCACGGCAATAATGCAGGGCAATGAAAAGTCAAATAAAATTCTAAAGAAGAATCCTACACCAAAAATTCTAACAAAATTATGAGCTTCAGAAAAAGCATGCTTCTTGGTGAAGACTCGGTCCCACTAATCCAACTTTACAAGGAAATGAAGATTACACTGGTCCATTCCTAGATCTTTTCCACTTCTTTTAACTTCTTCCCCCACGTGATTGTAAAGACCAATGGTACATGACCTTAGAAGAAAATATCTCTCCATGAGGATGAGCTACCAAGAATGCATGCTCTTTTTATAGTTCAACAATGTGTCTGGGAGGAGCTTGTAAATTCACACGCATGGATATGTCATTTTAAAGAAGCAAGAGTATGCGACTGAGAGGACGTCTCTAACATGATTGTGAATAGAACTGGATGATGCCACGCCTGATCACTCAGGTAAAAGGTAATCCAGGGTCATTGTGACCCGAGTAACCAAGCGGTGTCAATCAAGAAAAATAGACCACCAAACAGAGAAAAGAATCAATCAAATATGATAGCGGTCTTGCTATTATTTTAACCTGATATAGCGACCAGGGTCGAACACAAGGAGCACGTGATGGCCTTGCGGCCTACGGAGTAGTCAAAAATATAGAAAAATAAAAGACAACTGTTTTTTTGGTGGATTTTAAATTTTTATAATTTTTTTTGGATTTTTGATTAATAGGGAAAAAAGAAAAACAAGTAAACCAATCAACTTCAAGCAATTATTTAATGCATCAAAAATCAATCAAAAATTCAAGCAAAAATGTTTTTGTGTATTTTATTATTTTTACTGTTTTTAGTGAATTTTTGGGATTTTTCTGATTTTTATTTTCTTTTTTAAAAATCAAGCAATGCAAGAAAACAGTAGCAATGTCCAGTCAGGAGTAAAATGCCAATTTAAAATGCAAAAAGGCCTATTTAGCTCTTGAAGTCAATTTTCCTATAAACTAGAAAGTTTAAAGAAAATTTGAGCACTGGAATTATTATTTTTGGATTTTTAAAATAGTTATTAGAATTTTTATCAGGTTTTAGATGTTTTTCACTTTTTATGAGTTTTATATGATGAAAAATGACCAAATTTGGTCAGAAAATCAAGCAAGACAAAACACACAGTAGAGAAGTTTTTTTAGAATTTTTGGATGAGTTGTAATATTTTTTTGTGATTTTTCAAGTCAGACAATAAAGAAAATGCGTGTTTTTGAATTTTTAAAAATAGTAAATGAAACAAAAAATGTCTCCAAAAATTAGAGAAAATTTTACACCATGGCAGGAGCCATGTGTCCAATTTTCATCAAATTTGGAGTTGATTTGCTATTTTATTAAATTCAAACACAAGGGCATAGTACACAGGGACCTAAATGCAATTAAAACAAGGTCCAGGGGGTCCGGTGCAAAATTCCCAAGGATCCACGTGCGAGGCGCGTGACCTGGGGCTCTCAGGGACCTATTTGCAAGAAAAATAAGGTTCCTGGACTAATTAGTAACACGTACTAAAAGTCCAGGGGCCTCTGTGCAAAATACCCATGAATTTCAACACATGTTCTAAAAATCCATGCACAGGGGTATAAAAGCAATTATCTAAAAAGATTCATTCATTAATTAACATCCCAGAACTACAAGGGCATCAGTGCAAATATCCCACAAAAATCACGTATCGAAGCACGTGTCCACAACACACAGGGGTATAAGAGCAAATACCATAAAAGACGAGGTCCACTATGTAAATTACCCAATTGAAATAGACGTTTTAAAATATTTACAGGACTAGATGGTAAATACGAAACTAGAGGGGCCTAAGAGAACTTTACCCCTTATTAAGATCCAAGGGCTTGAGGCGTGCCACGTGGTGGATCGAGCGGTCAAGAATGGGTGGCACTCCAATGCTAAACTCCTTGGGCTGATCGGACGGCCTGGACCTCGCCACGTGGCAGATCAAACGGTGAAGAAGTGCTGTGGCTAAACCTCGGCCATCGGACGGCCTGGATCAACTCCTCCCTTGATCGTGTGGTGCTGGCGCTCCTGGAATGGATGGTGCAGATGCGAATTGGAGCTGGAGGGCTATCCAACGGCTGCTGGATGTCCTCGAAGAACAAGTGGCCGGCGAACTTCGCCGGCCCATTACCCTCGCTCCGAGCCTCCGCGGGGGCTTCTGATGATCGGAGAAATCGGGTGTCGGATGTCGGATGTGTCGTGAGTGAAACGGACCCGGGGTTTAGGTGCTAGGTGGTCGGGTTTAGGCGCTAGAATTAGGAGAAATCGGGTCGCCCGCCTAATACTCGTGAGAGGTGGTCCTGGGGGGGGGGGGAGTTGACCGGGCGGTCAACAACCCCCGTGGACCAATGGGGTCAGGCCACGTGGAAAATATTTAGAAAATCAATTAAAAATAGTAAATGATTGATTTATTAAAAACTCAAAACATGAAATATTTTTGTTTTAATTTTTTCTATTTTTTAGTGAATTTTAATTAATTTTTCAAAATAAAAATAGGGTACTTACAATATAGTACTATACATAGGTATATATACAATATTGAATTTTTATTTTTGATTTTTAATTTGTTATTTTCATACATTTTTATCCCCATTTTATATTTTATTTATTTATAGCATAAAATTAGGAATAAAAGGTATTTTTATTTTAATTTTATTATTTATATACAATAGTGAAATAAATAGGTATATACATCTATGTACATGGTATATTTACAATATTATTTTTGGTTTTTAATTTTGTTCTTTTTATTTTGTTTTTATTTTTGTTGTTTTTATTTTATTTATTTACACCATAATAAATAGAATATTTACAAAGGTTTTGGAATTTTAATTTATTTATTTATAGGGTGAAATAAATATAGGAGTGGTTGTATGTACATGGTGAATATATACACAAGTGGCTCTTTTTAGTTTCTTTTTAAATTTTTTCTATTTTTGTGTTGATTTTGTTAATTATATATATACAATATATACAAACCACTTTTATTCTATTTTTGGGAGGAAAATATTTTTATTAATTTACAGGTCTATTTACACACATGAGCTCTCTTATCTCTCTCTACTTGGGTATTTATGCGGTCAGGCCCATGCTGAGCCCTCCCTTGGGATTAGGTTGCTCAATATTTATTCTAAATATTTCCCTCTTTTTCTTTTGTCTCTTTATTCTTTTATTTTTGCACAAAAACATGCTAATTAGTAAACTTTATACAATGCATGCTTTTGCTAATTATTTGTATTTACAAACATATACATGCATTTGCAAAGGTTTTTGTAGCTAAAATATAAGAATAAAGAGTGATGAATGGGTTTCATCACCCCCCTATACTTAACTTTTTCTAGTCCCTTAGCAAACACTTATTTGAAAAATAAGTGAAAAAGAAAGAAAGAAAAAGAAAAAGAGAAGAATGTACATGGATCAAGGTTGAATATTAAACTTACCTTTATTAAATTGAATTATGGAGCTCGATCAGATCTTTGGATTATTAATGTGTCGGAACCTTATTTGGACTTAAGCTTAAAACTCAACAACCTCTAAGTTCCACCAATCTATGGTCAAGACTCCTCAATAAACCAGATCAGAACAGGTCTACATACACAAACTCTAATGACCATGAATCTTTCCATGCAGTGTAAGTGATATGTAGCTCCCCACCTCAGAAGTAACAAAAAAACAACCTCCCCCAACCTGGTAACTCTAATGCCTCGGTCTAGCAACTCTTTCCTCGAGAAGCGAGGTATTCCCTTCTAAGTTCAAGTGCAACTGGCTCAAGAAGAGGGGGAATAAGAGGTATAGACTTTTGGGAGCTCAACCAGTGTAGCTAAGTCTCCCGCTGCAAGCTTCATGAGATGTAACTTGGGTACCATAAGCTTTTTCTTCATTTGGCTATATACACTCCGGTGGGGTTATTAAATTTTAATTCCGACCCACCACTTTTTTGGAGTTCTTTCTGCATTTTTTTTCATGTGCATCTGTACAACATATCTACATGGTGCAGCATATATACAAGAAATTTTCCTCTTGAGCCAGTAGACTATCCCTCTTTTGAAGCTTTATTGCAACCCACGGCTTCTGTCTTTAGACTTCATCACCACTAGACCAAGTTGAGACGCACTTCCTTCACTAGAAGAAGAAGAGAGGTTCCGCCTAGAAGTACTACCCTCATATGCTACCCCAAGCCAATGGAAACTGCCTCCTCACCACCTCATCCGTGGAGAGCTATGTGTAAACTGTTGGTGCAAGTCAAGCCATTGTCTCTGAGAGTCATGCGTGTGTTGTTAAGTGCTCTACTTAGGCTCATCAAGATGACATCTGCTCATAGCCTAGTGGACTCAAATAATTAAGTCCTTATGGACCTGAAAAGCCTTAACCCTAAGCCCTATAAGGTTCCTCTTAGAATTAGGTGGATTAAGATCTTAATCAAGCTCCATTTCCCAATTTAATTCCAGGCTTAGTTTAAGTGTCAACTATCATCTAGGAAAACTATATACATATATACAAAGATGCTATTTACACATATTTACAATCGTGCAAAATTTTTGCAAAATGTTTTGAAATCATGAGTGGATGAACGCATTAAATGCAAGTTTTGCAAAAGTATTTACACACATTTACACAAGATTTTAGCAAACTTTTGATTTTCAAAATATTTTGGAAAAATTTTGTACTATATACATAATTTTGATAAGAAAATATTTACACAAACTTTACACAAAAGATTTTTGAAACTTTTTTACAAAAATAATTTTGTACACTAGCTATGTATGTACAAATAAAAGAATGATTATGTACATGAAAAATTTTTAATTTTTGTGATTTTTAGGGTTTTTAGCCATTTTATTTATTAACACACTCACACAAAGTACGAGTTATGGCTAAAGTATATATGAAATATATACACACCCCCCTATACTTAGCTCGAACGATGTCCTCAGAGTCAAGAGCGATGAAGAAGACATAACTCGTGCTATGTATAGGGAAGTGAAAAGGAAGGCTATATACAAAATAGAAAATCAAGAAGATCTCGGCTTTTCCCCCTATACTTAGGATCAAGTAATCCTAAGTATAGCATGCTGTACACTAAGGGAAAATCGAGTGGAGAATGTACAGGGTCTACCCTCCATACTTAGGGTAATATATCCCTAAGTATAGGCAGCAAAACAGGGGTAGAAAGACACGAAGAAAATCAACGAATATATACAAGGTGGAGGGGCATCACTCCCCCTATACTTAAGGTGAAGAACCTTAAGTATAGGCAACACAACAAAAGTGATGGAACAGAACGAAGAACAACCCGGTGTTTTCACCCCCTATACTTAGGATGAGCAATATCCTAAGTATAGCAAAGATAATCCTAAGCGAGACCTAGGGTTAAAACAAGAACGGAAGAAAGAAAGATCAAAGTAAGACGAAACACGTATATACAAAAGAGTACAATGTTGAGGTGCCTCTCAACAAGCGCTAGTTTTTACGCCCCTAGCTGGGCGCAAAGGTTAGGATAACGCAGTGTCCAGGTTCACTATGGCATCGGTAAGGCGAATACCGTACTGTCGTTGTAGTGTCGGTATGAGAACAACAACGAACTCAACAGTGTAAACGAAGACACCCAGGTATGCAATCAAGCGGGTGTCTGCTACCGGCCAAGGATATGGAAATAAGTGATTGGGATCCGGTAGCACAAAAAAAATCATCGGCTCAGGATCATACTGGAGTGGAATTGTGGAGCCGAAGAAATCAATCATGGAGAAGGATGGATCAGTAAGAGAATCCTCCACGTCAATCAGTGTCTCAAATAGGTGTGGGGAATCAAGATCAGGAGACTCTCTAACAAGATAGATACTCGATGAATGGAATAGAATCAGATCAGGCAAATCATCGAATATCTCCAGTATGGGCTCATCCTCGGGAGGGTCGTCGAGGTGAGAAGAGTCAGAGTCAGAATGATCTAAAGACTCGGTTTCATGCTCCACCAAATCAGAAACACTCTCAGAAGGTGAAACCGAGTACTCATCGAGTGTGGCATCCTCCTGTAGATAACCCTCGGGGAGAGATGCAAGATCAGAGGTGAATATGAGAGGATCAGGATCTTGAAGGGCATCTGCGCTGCTGTGACGTATCCACTCGGTGCACCAGGCTGCATCATCATTGGAAGTGTAGGTGTCGGCAATCTGGAAGCAGGATAAGGTACTTGTCAGCACCGCTGAGGCTGGCAAAATGTCTGTGGCTGATCCTCGCTCTGCGGCTATGCCGACTGCCAACTGGTCCTCAGTAGAAGTGTCTGTCTCGTCAGAGTGGAGGACAAAAGGCTCAAAGACGGGACTCTGTGTGTCTGTACTCTCAAAGTGGTGTCCCTCATCGAGCTGTGGCTGCTGGGCTGAGTCCTGGTAGCTGTCTGTATCCAAGAAGTATCTCTACAGAAAGGAAGCTGAGTCCTCCGGGACTGGAATCTTAAGTGTCTGAGACAATGGCTGTAGTAGCGGGGGCTCCTCCGGTTCCTGGAATATCAGAAGATCTGATATCCAAGACTCGTCGACTGGAAACTCTGGGGCTGCCTCGAACTCCAACTGTAAAAACAACGGGAACTCGAGAAGACTCTGGGTCCGAACCTCTGCTATCACAGTCATCTCCTCTGTCAGTGGTGCTGTCTGCTCCAAGTCCTTGGGCTGGTGTGTAGAAGCTGACTCATCATGTAAAGTGACACACCGCACTGGTACAACATCGTCCACATGTGTTGTCCCGACTACGGCATCTCGTGAAGAAGATCTCTGTGAAAGTAAACTCGAGATGCTGTCCAGTAAGTAAAGGTCGGAACTGCGGTGTGAACCGCCATATTGTGGTAATCACCAGTGCTATCTGCTCCGCGGTCATTCCCCGCATGGAGATCTCAATCAAGTCTGTCAGTGGCAGTCCATGGTCTAGAAATCTCCTCAAGAGGTCAAGAAACCTCGGCTATGCCTCGTGTAATGGCTCCTGGGGGTCTACTGAGAAGTCGGTGATCAAAGACCGCATGAAATCTGCTCTACGTGGAGGGAAGTATCTCTGTAGAAACTCTCGGCGTAGCTCTCCCCACGTCTCGAATGTCCTCCCCAATCGGCGATGCCATCTCATGGCTCTATCGTGAAGTGTGAATGGGAAGGTCCTCGTCATCAGCTCCTCTGCGGTAATATCTGAATATCTTTGTGCTCTACAAAACTCCTCGAATGCAAACATGTGAAGATACGGCTCCTCGTGCGCCTCTCCTGCAAATGTCGGCAGTCGCTGAATGTAATCCAAATCCAAGATGAATGGACCAAGTGTAGAAGCTGACTCAGCTCCCTGGGCTCTGTGCTCCTCCATCCTTCTGGAGTAGGATATGTCTGATGCTCTCCACTGCTCTCTCTGGTCACCAACGGAGTGCGCGCTCAACTCAGCAACAACATCGTCCGGGTCTCGCATCTGCTCTATCTGGTATCCTCAGACGTCTCACACAACATGCCCAGAGTAGTGAGATGAAAGGGAGGGAGGGAGCGGGAGGTTGGTCGGAGATCCGACCTCCCTAGAGGGTGGACTGGACTGATGGTCAGATAACGGAGAAGGAGCCGTAAGAGTCGGCTCGAAGTGAGGAGAATCCATCATCCAGGGGTCAAGGAGAGGAAGAAGAATGAAGGGAGGGTGGTGGGAAACAGAAGAAGAGAAGAAGATGGGGAAAGACAGAAGGGATCTGGAAATCACACAAGATGAACAAGCAAACCCCCAATTCACCTACGCACACAGAGCTGAAGACCGAAAGGGATCGGTCAATTATCTTGTCGATTTTATTTTAGGTGATCATCCAGTCTATCAGAGCGATTACGTGAGGTAATAGGAATCCGATATCTCTCAACTGACTGTCCCGTACCAAGGAGCCGGTAATCAGTCGAGAAAGATCAGATGGCTCTATCCTAAGGTGCGGATCACTCTCTCGCTCATCCAAACCAAACAAGGAGGGGATTACTCTCCCCAAGACAGATTTTCAATGAAGTGTCTTTTAGGTCAAGTGTGATTAGCAATCCCGATTTTATTGTTTTTGTTTTTAATCTTTTTCAATACAAACAAAAGGGCCTAACGAATTTTTCGGTTCTCCTGGTTATTAAGTCAAAAACAGGGGGAGAAGACGAAAAAGCCGATGTGCGATAAATCAATGATGCATGCAAAGATAGAAATGCGTACTTGGCTCCAGCACTCTACATGCAAGATGATCCGCGCAGAAATTAAAAGACAGGAAATAAACTACCTAAATGGTGCAGGCGGAAAACCGAGTCCCTAAACAGCAGTGCTACTCGAAAGAACGGCTAGCCGACCACCAGCCTCCAATCCAAAGAGTCCGGTCTAGACCCACCCCTCCTCTTCTCGACAGGTTGAGTTTAGGAGTAGCGCTTAACGGGGCAGGCTCGCTGCGCGTAGGCTCGGAGGTGATGGAATGACTATTTTATTATTTTTTTATTTTTGGTCCAATTACTGATCTATAGGTGCAGGCAGATATATTAGGGTATTTGGATCCTAAATTTTTTACGTCACAATCAAGCAGAAAATCCTACAGCTAGGGGCTCGAAAATCCACGTGAAACCGGAAAATGCAGAAAGAAATAAAACCGCAAAGAAAACCGCGTAAAAACCGAAGGGTCCCCTGAGCACACCGGTGCTCGGTGAAACAGACCTTGAAAGTTCAAGTCCTGCTGCTGAATGTCCTGTCCCTGTATTATTACAACAATTGTTCAAATAAAGCTGGAAGTAAATCCTAATCTAAACTATGCTAATCTCGCGGATATCCCATGGCTCCCGCACTCCTGCTCGCTCCTCGCGCTCTCCTGCGGCTTTGTAAAGAAGAGAGCCACCTCCGGTTCCCGCAATTGCTCGGCTTCCGAAGAAAGCCGTCTCGGTCCTCGGACCCTCGCAAGAAAACAAACAAAAGGGGTCAGACTAGATAAATGTATAAACAGGTCAAATATATATATATATATATATATATATGTGTGTGTGTGTGTACAAAAAGCCGCGAAAAGAAAACCGCGGAAAAAGATGACTACTAAGCCGTGCTCCCCAGCAACGGCACCATTCTGATGCCGCTCCTGATCACTCAGGTAAAAGGTAATCAAGGGTCGTTGTGACCCGAGTAACCAAGTGGTGTCAATCAAGAAAAATAGACCACCAAAAAGAGAAAAGAATCAATCAAATACGATAGCGGTTCTTGCTATTATTTTAACCTGGTATAGCGATCAGGGTCGAACACAAGGAGCACGTGATGGCCTTGCGGCCTACGGAGTAGTCAAAAATATAGAAAAATAAAAGACAACTGTTTTTTGGTGGATTTTAAATTTTTATATTTTTTTTGGATTTTTGATTAATAGGGAAAATAGAAAAACAAGTAAACCAATCAACTTCAAGCAATTATTTAATGCATCAAAAATCAATCAAAAATCCAAGCAAAAATGTTTTTATGTATTTTATGATTTTTACTGTTTTAGTGAATTTTTGGGATTTTTCTGATTTTTATTTTCTTTTCTAAAAATCAAGCAATGCAAGAAAACATTAGCAATGTCCAGTCAGGAGTAAAAGGCCAATGTAAAATGCAAAAAGGCCTATTTAGCTCCTGGAGTCACTTTTCCTATAAACTAGAAAGTTTAAGGAAAATTTGAGCACTGGAATTATTGTTTTTGGATTTTTAAAATAGTTATTAGATTTTTTTATAAGTTTTTAGGTGTTTTTCAATTTATATGAGTTTTATATGATGAAAAATGACCAAATTTGGTCAGAAAATCAACCAAGACAAAACACACAATAGAGAATTTTTTTTACAATTTTTGGATGAGTTTTAATATTTTTTGTGATTTTTCAAGTCAGACAGTGAAGAAAATGCGTGTTTTTGAATTTTTAAAAATAGTAAATGAAATAAAAAATGTCTCCAAAAATTAGAGAAAATTTTACACCATGGCAGGAGCCATGGGTCCAATTTTCATCAAATTTGGAGTTGATTTGCTATTTTATTAAAATCAAACACAAGGGCAAAGTACATAGGGACCTAAATGCAATTAAAACAAGTTCCAGGGGGTCCGGTGCAAAATTCCCAAGGATCCACGTGCGAGGCGCGTGACCTGGGGCACTCAGGGACCTATTTGCAAGAAAAATAAGGTTCTTGGACTAATTAGTAACACGTACTAAAAGTCCAGGGGCCTCTGTGCAAAATACCCACGAATTTCAACACATGTTCTAAAAATCCACGCACAGGGGTATAAAAGAAATTTTCTAAAAAGATTCATTCATTAATTAACATCCCAGAACTACAAGGGCATCAGTGCAAATATCCCACAAAAATCACGTGTCGAAGCACGTGTCCACAACACACAGGGGTATAAGAGCAAATACCATAAAAGACGAGGTCCACTATGTAAATTACCCTACTGAAATAGACGTTTTAAAATATTTACAGGACTAGATGGTAAATACGAAACTAGAGGGGCCTAAGAGAACTTTAGCCCTTATTAAGATCCAAGGGCTGGAGGCGTGCCACGTGGTGGATCGAGCGGTCGAGAACAGGTGGCACTCCAACGCTAAACTCCTTGGGCTGATCGGAAGGCCTGGACCTCGCCACGTGGCGGATCGAACGGTGAAGAAGTGTTGTGGCTAAACCTCGGCCATCGGACGGCCTGGATCAACTCCTCCCTTGATCGTGCGGGGATGGCGCTCCTGGAATGGATGGTGCAGATGCGAACTGGAGCTGGAGGGCTATCCAACGGCTGCTGGAGGTCCTCTAAGAACAAGTGGCCGGCGAACTTCGCCGGCCCAGTACCCTCGCTCCGAGCCTCCGCGGGGGCTTCTGATGATCGGAGAAGGAGCGTGGAAGCCTTCCGCGTCGAATGGAAGCCTCCGATGACTCGATGGAGCTCCGAGAAGCTCTGGCGAGTGCCGCAGAGGCGGAGCTGCTGGACCAAATGGTCCAAGCCCTCAGATGGGCTTGGATGTACCTGCAAAGTGCATCAGCAAACTCGCGGGTCGAGGGCAAACTGCCTCGACCCCGTTAGGCGTGGTGATAGTGAACGGTGCGGTGGTGCGGGCGAACCCCGACGAAGCGATGGCGAAGGGGTTCGAACCCCAGCTCCTGTGCGAGCTGGGTTGAATGGATGGGTGGAGAAGGTGCGCGGGGGAAGGGCGATCGTGATGGGGGATTCCGATGATCGAACGGAAGGGTGAGATGGTCGGAATCAGCGAAGGTCGGCGACGGGGCGATTTGGGTCTAAATCAAAATCAGAGAAAATGAGAAAGAAACTAAGCTACCTGGGTGGAGGGATCAACTGGGGACGAGCAGCCAGTGCTCTGGGTCCTTGCCTCGAGGACCGTCGGCGTCTGAGGCTCTGGCGCTACCTCCAGGCGGCGCACGGTGGAGCTAACTCGCCGGATCAGTGGTTCCTTGCTCCCTCCTCGCTGCGACACCCTCTGGAGCAAGCTGTCACTCTCGCCGAGACGGTGGAGGTCACTGGGTGGTGAATAAATGAGCCAAAGATGTGGAATGAGGTGGCGGAGCTCAGCCCTTATACCGCCAGGAGTCCGATAAGAATGGGTCGGGTAGGGCAACGTGAAGCGCGGATCTCGAGGCGGGCACCCCGGCGAGGGTGTCGGATGTGTCGTGAGTGAAACGGACCCGGGGTTTAGGTGCTAGGTGGTCGGGTTTAGGCGCTAGAATTAGGAGAAATCGGGTCGCCTGCCTAATACCCGTGAGAGGTGGTCCTGGGGGGGGGGGGGGGTTGACCGGGCGGTCAACAAACCCCGTGGACCAATGGGGTCAGGCCATGTGGAAAATATTTATAAAATCAATTAAAAATAGTAAATGGCCGATTTATAAAAAACTCAAAACATGAAATATTTTTGTTTTAAATTTCTCTATTTTTAGTGATTTTTAATTAATTTTTCAAAATAAAAATATGGTACTTACAATATAGTACTATACATAGGTATATATACAATATTGAATTTTTATTTTTGGTTTTTATTTTGTTATTTTCATACATTTTTATCCCCATTTTATATTTTATTTATTTATAGCATAAAATTAGGAATAAAAAGGTATTTTTATTTTATTTTTATTATTTATATACAATAGTGAAATAAATAGGTATATACATCTATGTACATGGTATATTTACAATATTATTTTTGGTCTTTAATTTTGTTCTTTTTATTTTGTTTTTATTTTTGTTGTTTTTATTTTATTTATTTACACCATAATAAATAGAATATTTACAAAATTTTTGGAATTTTAATTTATTTATTTATAGGGTGAAATAAATATAGGAGTGGTTGTATGTACATGGTGAATATATACACAAGTGGCTCTTTTTAGTTTCTTTTTAAATTTTTTCTATTTTTTTTTGATTTTTATAATTATAAATATATACAAAATATACAAACCACTTTTATTCTATTTTTGGGAGGAAAATATTTTTATTAATTTACAGGTCTATTTACACACATGAGCTCTCTTATCTCTCTCTCTACTTGGGTATTTATGCGGTCAGGCCCATGCGGAGCCCTCCCTTGGGATTAGGTTGCTCAATATTTATTCTAAATTTTTCCCTCTTTTTCTTTTGTCTCTTTATTCTTTTATTTTTGCACAAAAACATGCTAATTAGTAAACTTTATACAATGCATGTTTTTGCTAATTATTTGTATTTACAAACATATACATGCATTTGCAAAGGTTTTTGTAGCTAAAATATAAGAATAAAGAGTGATGAATGGGTATTCATCACTAGACAACAGGATTATGGAACCTAAGTGATGTTGTGTCACATTTACAAACTTTAGTGTGGCTCCAAACACATTAATAATCCAAAGGTCTTCTCTAAGCTCCAAACTTTTATTTTAATAAGACAAGTATGAAAGTAAAAATTGTTCCAAGTTTTTTCTTTTTCTTTTCTTTATTTTTTTTGTACTTATAGAAATAAGTATTTGCTAGGGACTAGGAAAAGCAAGTATCGGGGAGAGATGAATCTCCACTAAATCACCTTCATTCTTTCATTTTATTCTTTAAACCATAGCTAAATGCATGTATATAGCTTTATATTGCATAAAATAACACCTATTATTTACTTTGTAAATATTATATAAAATACTATATTTAAAGACAAAATAAAAGAATAAAGAAATTAAATAAATAATAAATGAAATACCGTAGGTATTAAATGATTCTAAACTTCGAGACCTAGGCATCATGATGACTGGGTTGACAAGAAATAAAGTAAGGGAAGATAAGGGACATAAAATACGATAAAATCCTAATGTTTAATTCTCCAATATTTTATTTGGGACCTATTTTCTTTATTATTATTTATAAATCAAATCAATAAACTTTGTACATGAGGTTGTTGATAAAAATATATAGAAAATCGCAAAATTTTTTAACATAAAAATAATGCATAATCTACCCTAGACATCAAAATAAAAATCCAAAATCCAATTTTCACAGACATGTATATTCTCCATATGAACTCAAAATTCATCAAACTCACCACTTTAATTGTATATAATATTTAATAACCTATTTAATGAAGGTGATTTCATTCAATTTAGAGTTAAGATGCAAAATTTAGGTTTTGGATCCCTATTGTACTTTATACCTGAATAAAATAACCATTTTACTTATTCTGTGTATTTTTTCACATTTTTATATTTTATAATTTTTAATATTATTTATAGCATATGTATAAAATTGTAATAAATAAAGGACACTAAAAATACAACGAAATAAATAAGCATACAAAACGACATAGATGAAATACACAAAGAAATGCCTATATGCTAAATACATATATTTATCTAAGTGAACAAATCACCTCAAAAAATTACAATAAAAATAAATTTATATGTATTTAATTAAATTATACATACATAAAGTATGTGTATAAAATAATAAAATTTAAATTTGAAATGAAAATAAAATACCTAATATATAGGTAAATAAACTTATTAATATACCTATAAAAAGTAAAACATAACAATAACCTTGAAAAATAAATAAAAATTATAATAAAATACTACATAAAATAGTAAATATTTTTTATGGTTCCACTAAAAATTCATAAAATAATTTACTATTTTAATTTTAATTAATAATTAGTTTCCAATATGTTTTGTCTTCTTCTGTCCTACGTGGACCAATGGGGGCACGATCAGAATTGACCTCGATCAACTCCCTGCTCTCCATGAGGTCTACATATAATAGGACTAGGCCACTGACTTCCTTGATTTATCCTCATCATATCCTACATTTTTAGGGACCGGATCCTTCATCGTTTTTGTGCCTCGATCCTTGGTCTTTCACGTTGGAACACCTCCTCAAACGATGGATCGATGTTGTGACCAAGAACCCTAGTCAAAATTCCTCTTGTACATATACATCTCGTCCATCCATTTTGAAGTTTTGATCCCATTTATCCCTTGAAATCCCTGACTCTCGTGCCTTGGAGTTTCCTGGATACAACAGGAGTTTAGTCAGACCAATTGGCATGGAGGAAGAGGAGTTCATGTCGTGATCTGAGCACCGCCGTTTTTTTTGTGACGGTGCTCCGACCAAGCTCCCTCCTCTGGTAGGTAGACCCTAGTTTAAGTGGTATTTGGTTCCCAGGTGTTAGGATTACATTATTATAGATTTAGTTTTCAGTTAAATGTTGCATTTTATTTTGTGAAATTCAAAAATCAAAGTTTGCTAGAACCAAGCTCGGACGACCTTGCTCACTCTATCCCAATCATTCTCTGTCCCTCCTAACACCCCACTTCATTTCCTATCGCTTATTTTCCATCCCATGCACCGTCATCCAATTTGATCTTGTCTAGATCAAGAGATCTGACCTCCTGCTCCACCCCATCAGAAGAGGTTGCCACTGCACCTCGTCACGCTCCATTTCACCCTGATTGGACCCTAAGAAACCCTTTTTGTGTGCGGTACCCTTTCTTCGGATTTGGAAGCCCAAAGGACATCTCTCTTATGTTGAGTTTGGCCAAGGACAAGGTACATGGAGCCCTGTTTCTTCTTTGACTTTATCTAACCATGTTGGAGCTCCCCAAAACCTTGTGAAGCTTCTAGTCAGCGGGGACCATCATTGACGATGCTTTGGGCCATGTGGGAGCATCCCAGGTGGCTGGAGACGCATTACAGAGTAGATCAAAGTTCGTAGGAGGCGAGCTTCTTGATAGTTTTTCCAGGTCTTCTTCTCACCATCCTCCCAGGTGTCATAGGACTGATCGCCTCACAACCATCCGATGTCCAGCTGAGGTCAAATCTCAGTTCTTTAGAGCTAAGTGCCATTCACCATCCATTGCTCGACGCATAGCTAGTGAAGTAGATCTAACCATGCACTAGCGCCTTTAGGGGATCTTTTGCAAACTCTACCCATACTTTTTGTATTTTCTTTTTAGTCCACAAAGTTTTGTCTGTATTGCAAAAGTTTCTGTAATATTTATAATAAACCCTGTGTACTAATTTTATTTTCAATTTGGTTCTTCGCCACGTCTCCTCACGTGCCCATACACGTGAGGTGGTAGGTTTTTGAAGGACCCTCTTAAGCTTTGGTGTTATTATTTAGTCCAATAAAGTTGTAATTAAGTTCAAAACCTTTTAGAAAATTTGCACATGTGCCTTGCCGCTTTTAGAAAAGCATTTATGCACATACTAGTATTATATGAATTAAATATTCATGGGAAAATTATGCAAAAGTAGTTAGACTTTGTAATTTTATTATATGTTGCATTTTTACTTAATTTTATTTGAATTGCAGTCCCTACCGATGTTGAATTTTTATTTTCTTTATTTCTTGCATTAAAAACAACATTTTTCTTTTATAAATTAAATGAATTTTATTTTACATGTTTTTTATGTTATAAATAACATATATTTTTTGCATGACTAATTAAAATATTTCCCTATATTTAAAAATCCAAAAACACTGCACTTTTTCCTTATTTGCATTTAAAAATCCATTAAAAATAGAAAAATATGTTGAAAATTCAATAAAGTAGGATTTATTATTATTGTATTTCACACCTATAGACCAAAAATCACTAAAAATTCAAAAGAAAAAATCAAAAAATTCAAACCCTCTAAACCTAAAAATTTATGGAATACGGATAAGCATTATATCATTACTACAAGTCAAAAGACTGGAAGAAGTGCCCTCTGAGGAGTTCGAGATCAAATATAAAAAGTCATTATAGAAATCCAAAAATTACACTTTCTATTTCTATATATTATTTATTATATATAATATATTAAATTTGTTTTTGAAAATTTTATGCGATTTACTACTTTTAAAATTCAAAATAAGTTGGCTATATATTTTTCTCACTATTTTCCTATTTTTCTTCAATTAAAAATACAAAAAATTAACAAAAATTTAAATAAAATTATAAATATGAATTAAATTTAAAAATATAAGTATATTTTACATTGTGCATTTTGAGTATTTATAGGTATTTATATATACTAGCATATATTATATATTTATATCTATATTTACTTATATATAATAATTATTATTATTATTATTATCAAAACCATAAAAATATTTTTAAACTCTTAAAATAATAAAAAAGGATTGTACGTAAGGTATTTTCTTGACTTCTCTCTCTCCTTATATATTATCTATTATCTTATATATATATTTATTTATTATCCATATTTATTAAAAAATAAAAAAATCAGAAAAATATAAAATGAAAATAAAAATTTAAGAAAATTAAAAACAAAAAATATATATAAATTAAAAATCCAAAAATTTTAAATACTAAAAAACCTACTAAAAATGAAAACCCTCTAAAAATACATAAACAATCATTGTCTCTTTGTTAATTCCTATGCTCTTCCCTTTGTTCCCTTTGTTTGACCTCTACACATACTTACTCAAATACACACTATTTGTAGAGTTATAAAGAATTTTAACTCCATATTTTTAATTTCCATCGCTTTATTTATATTTTGGGTTAATTGTTGATTGACATCCGGGTCTTGCGAACGGTCGCATCAATGATATTGTTATTGCCTTATGTGGAACATTAGACCCTGGCAACACTTTGTCATCAGGTGGAACAATGAACAAAAGGTGATGAGAGAGTTTTCTTGCGAGTGGAGAAAATGACGTTCGGGGGGAGGGTATATGAAGACCTAGGGTGCGACTTTTCATCTTTCGAACCCTTCCCCCCGAACGAGCGTCTCTTCGGATTCTGAAACGACAACTAGATCAAAGTCCTTGGAGTCTAGTCGAACCTCTTTGTGGTCGAATCATAATTAATCTGTATAATTAATTTATTTGACACCCTAATGGAACCCGCAACAAAAGTATTGAGATTCGATTGACTTTCCCGAGCCAGAGACAGAGTGGAGCGCACGCGTGCATATGCAATCCTCCGTTCCTCTACTCTACTATTGCTACAAAAGCTTGGGTTATGAACTGATATAAAAGCTCATCAAAAGTTTAGAACACCTAGATGTGGTACTAAACTTCTACCCATGACTCACCATTTTTCAAATTTAGGAATTCCCAACTTTCCTTCCAGTGTTAGTTTGTTTCCCAATTGAAACCAAATTGTTTCACAATGTAATAACATGGGTTTACCAATTTAAAATCTAATTACATTAGCTTTGAATACAACAGAAACAAGATGGAAAACCCCATGGGGCGAATGAGTCCACAAAACTCAGCCTTTTTTGTAGCACAAGTTTTAGACAAGGCGTGGTTGGGCTTACTAAAGAAAGGAGAGAGACCAAGTAACTGGAGTCTAAGGCTGTGCTTGCCTGGAATCGAAGTCTGCGCTTACCAGAATGGTGGTGGATCGTCAGCGCAACGGGTGGTCGTTGGAGGGGAGGGGCCAGTGCTGAGGGCAAAGTTGGTGGCTCCATCACAGTCCAGCATATGTATTGTTTTAATTGTGTACACGCATCCGCACCAATTATCTGTATCCAGGATGGCAGGTAGGCTTGTAAAATTTAATTATCAGAGTTTTCTTTGTGCATGCACGTGCATATTTACAGAAGTTTTTTATTATTCGGAAAAACCTGATAATAGTTATTGATCTCATGCAAAGCTAATATGATGTCGATATCGTTTACATGGCTTCTCAACTGATGGGAGTGTTTCTGGAGGAAATTGGGGCAACCTTTGGTCAGGTGGAGGGGTTCATTTGCTCTTAAATCACACGTACGTACAAATGGAGACAAGATTCAGAAGTTAGCCAAATTTGCCAGATATATACACCGCTCTCTGTGTGAATATATAGAATGGCTGCTGCTCCGTATTTTTACGAGCCTATAGATATCTTCATGCACACCCCTAATACCTTTGTCAGCTCTCGATCTTAGTGATTAAGCATCGCAATATTACTCCCTCCGGATGAGTCAAATTAGCACACGAACCCTTCACGACATATCAACTGGATATCGTTAATTGCAAGCAATTAAGGTAAATAAAATCAGCATTATTGCAGGGTCTGATCTAGCTGTTGACGGTGTGTTACTGGAGCTGCACGCCTTCTTAGTTCCCTCCAATGTTCATGTCAAATTCACAACTCTTTCAATCAAAATCCCAATTGCACGAATATGCATGCTGTCATTCTGCTGTTGTATTCCACTCGTCTATACATATGGAGAGATTCCCCTTCATCCTTAGGACTGGGGTTTCGTTATACCATTTCAACAAATAATAGAGGGTGGAGTACAGCCGCATTATTTGAACTGCAAGCAATCGAGATGGAGAATAATACTTGCGGATTCTCCTCATGTTTTGATTGCTGGCAGTGAGACAAGCGATCTTAGAGCATGTAATGGCTAAGACCTCAAGGGCCTATCTAATTGTTTCTAGGTCAAGCATGCTTATGGATAATTAGAGATATAAGTTGAAAGATAAATCCTCAAACAAGTTAACCGTGTCTGCAAAACAATGATTCCATGCATGTATCCTCGTCCCACACATATTTCTCACGTGACATCTCTCTAAGATGTGAGAACCGCTTAATTATAAGGATAATAGCAAAGGAGAGGATACAATATCGCCTACACTTACTTGAGCTTTATCCTCCTCCTTAGCAATATGCAAAAGGACCGCAAAGGAAAGAAAGGAAAAAGTTTACTCTGACGAGTTTTTTCAATACAACAAAATTAATATAAGATAACAAATAGTTGAAATATTCATTGTTATATCTTTCAATGTTAAAGATATAACAATAATTATTCATTGTTAAATTATCTTTTCTTTTTTATATAGCAATTTGTATTAATTATTAAAGGTTCATATAACGATGGTTTTTCTGTTGAGTTATTCATTAAGATTGATATCAATCATTGCTAAATTCTACGACAATTAAAAGAAAAATCAATCAATGTACCCTTGTTATATGATTCATTGTAGGAATATAATATTGAACATGGTATTCGTTACGAATTTGAAATTGTAGTAATGAATAATATTCTTTACTACATATTTAACAATGAAGATATGATCAATGGATATTAATATATTCACTCCCTTAGGTCAATTTTGTTGTAATGTTTGAAAGACACTATATTACACTATCATATGATGTTAAACATACATGGACGAATTAATTATTTCGAAATGATTTTTTATTCTAGAAATTACCAACAGATGTCATATCCTTATTGTATCATTCGAGACGATATATATGAAAGGGCTTATATGTTGCTATTTTCAAAATTTAAAAAAATAATTGCTAAATTTTAAAATTTTAAAAAATGATTGCAGATAAATGTTCACCATAAATTATGGTATATCAATTGATATGATATGTATCACTAATTTCTAGAATAAATAATTTTTCTAATTATATATTTAACAACAAGTGATGTAGTGACATCATTAGAAAAGCTACTATAGACTCTTTTTTTAGTGCCTGGAAATTGCTAAAGTAGTCAAACAAAAAAATGGTTCAGCAATTTAACCATGTAGATCCTAGCCTTATCAAACTAGCTCTTATAGAAAGCAAGCAAAGTAAGAACTATTCGAGAAAAATGATTCATGGAAAGAGAAAATGGCATAGGAAGGTCATGTGATTTGAAAGGAATGTACACAGAATATTTCATTCATTTCATAATAAATAAAAAAGTTCCACGCAGAAGTTGCAAATATCTCGAAAGGCACGCGAGGCAACACGTGACATAAAATCAAGTGGACTAGAATATAAATAAATAAAATAGAGGGTCCAAACTGCAAATTATTCTTAACTACTTATTACATTTATTGAACTAAGATGAAATGGCATAAATGACATGGGAAAAAGGGAAATTTACCCTTGCATACACGTGGCACATGCGTGATGAATCTTTGACGTACAATCTTGATGTGCTTTTACAAAGAATCTGACAGTCGGGGTAGTGGCTCAGGTGAGCGGTCAGATCTGACACCCACGTATGATCCAACGATATGCAGATGGAATTTGTCGGGCGGCACAGATGAGGGACCAGACTTGATCGGATGGCTAAGGATGGGGTACCCTCAGACGATCCAAATCAAGTCTGGAGCTCTGTCCCCAGATTAAATGATAGGGGAATAGGCTGGACGAACATAACTGAGGTGAGATTTGCCCGAGCATGGAGGTCAATCCACAGCTACACAATCGCGAGGGCTCTCTGCGTTGACCAGGGGGCTCAATTGGAGAAATGGATGGTCGGATGGTATGGACGGTATTGCTCCACCTGGAGTTTCTCCTTCTTAGCAGTTAAGGCTCTAATTGCGGACTCGTGGTGCAGCTGAACATCTAAGGATAATCGCAGGTTGAAGAAAAAGCACCGGCCAAGGTTTATTTTGGCTAAAATGAAAGAAAGCAGAGGGGGTGCTAAATGGCCTTTAGTGGAAGTGAGGGAGGAGGTCGTTCCTGCTCTTGGTCTAGTGAGAAAGATTCAGGGTGACTAGGATACATAGGCAGGATGATGGTAAGTGGGGAAGCCGATTAATGCGGGTGACTGTGTGAGATGGAGCTCCGATGCAGTAGTAGGAGCAAAGGAGATGACGATGGAACAATGGGCGAAGTCAGAATGGAATGGGTAGTACGAGGAAGCTAAAGAGTACCTAGGAGTGTTGATGTGCTCAACGACGCAAGGTGGAGGTGACCAGGGGTTAATGGACTCAACTTCGCTGTGGCAAGTAGAGGAGGTTGTTCGCAGTAGAGAGGTCTGACCACGAGCGAGCTACGACCAAACTCAACACCAAATTGAGTGACAAAACGATCCTTGAGAAGCTTTCAACTTCCTGAAGAGGTCTAAGGGTCTGTGGTGGCGTGAGGCACGTGCTGCCATACTGTGAGGTAGAGGAGACATGTTATAGAGGTGCCTAGGGTTCTAGAAATATCAGAGTGGTGCTAGAAAACCTTGGGTTATCTGGTCGTGCTAAGGGATTCACGAGGATTATGTATCATAGGAGATCTCCAGGCACAAAAATCAAGGCTATTGGTTGTTGGAACCGATCGAGAAAAAGAGGAGAAGTCGGGTTCGATGAAGGCTTGGTCGGTCGGTTCAACTGGGTGAGGAGGTTATCGACGGTCAACAATCCTCGACTGGCCAATGGGAATTCAAGAATTTACAAAATGAACGAATATTAAATAAAAATAATCAATGATTTTAATATAAAAATGAATAAAATAAAATTTTCTTATTATATTTCAAGATATTTTCCTGTGATTTTTAAATATTTTTTATGAAAAATATATAAGGTATATATAGTATAGTATATTATACATGGGTATAATATCTAATATATTATATACATTTATTTTACTTTATTATTATTACAAAAATTAAGTTTTATTTTATATTTTATTTATTTACAAAAAATTTTGAGTAAGATAAAAAGATTTTTATTTGATTTTATAGAATGAGTAGACATATTAGTTACATGGGTTATATGTGGCTGCACCTGCCCCCACCTCATTTTCGCAAATTTTTTATTTTTTTTTGAAAAATATCATCATGTATATTCATCCTATATCCCTCCTATATGCCATTCGAATTTCGTCAGAAACAGAGACTCCTATGACCTCCATCTGTACAGTCATTTTTAAGGGAAACCGAATTTTTTAAATCGACACCATCTCGATGGGGACCACATGAGTCTCTGTTTCTGATGAAATTCGAATGACATATAGGACGGATACAAGGATGAATATACATGGTGATATTTCAAAAAAAAGATGAAAAATGGAGCGGGGGCAGCCCCATTTTTTCTTAATTGCATAGGTGTTCTCTACACTATATACAAGTGTGTCTTTTGTACAATGACTTTTGGATTTTGTTTATATTTTATTTTTATGTTTTATGATTTTTATTTTGTTTTTATTTTATTTTTATGGCTATTTACAAGTGTTCAAAAATAATATGGTATTCACAAAATATAAAAATTTATTTGTATATGTAATATCTACAATGTACCCTATCTCTCCCTATTCATATTCCTTGTCGATTAGGCCAAGGTTTGACCATCTCTTGAGGTTTGGGTCACTCTATATTTATTCGAAATATATCCTTATTTGTTTTTATTTTCTCTTTATTCTTTTATTTTTGAAAAATATGGGTTAATTATGCAATATTGACAAGGACCTGTACAATGCTAATTTATTGTATTTACAAATATTTATTGGAATTTATGCTAACTGATAAAGCTAAAGTAAAAGAATAAAGAATGAGAATCATAGATTTGTCATCCTCTTATATTTTACCTTTGCTAGTCCCTTAGCAAATACTTATTTGAAAAGGAAGTTAAAACAAGCAGAAAATAAAGAACCAAAGCTCATTATTAAACTTATCTTCATCAAATCTGTAGATTATATCATTGATTCTAACATTATTTATCGACAAATACATTGATTAATTAAAACAATTACAAAGGGAGGATCTACGTCATGGATGTGGTAGGCATCCGTTGGCTACTAAACGTCATGATTTTGTAATTTTTGATTAAAACAATCATGGGATTTTATTTGATATCATTTAACTTTCGATTCTTTTAGGAAAAGGAGAATCAAAGAGAACCTACAAATATAGAGATGATGAAGATTATGTACTCAGACAAGGAAAAAGTGGTAGAATTGCTAATCTTGTGATAGTTATATACACACACATACTAACTTATACTCTTTTTATTTGCAATTGGATGAAAAAGAAAATATATTGAAAGATCCCAACAAGATCATCCGCATTTGTCATTGGAAGATATAATATGTAAAGCTTATTTGGATGTTGTTGGTGCTAAGTGATGAATACCCATTCATCACTCTTTATTCTTTTATTTTAGCTACAAAACCTTTGCCAAATACATGTAGATATACGTAAATAAAAATAATTAGCATTCAACACGCATTGTGTAAAAATAAATAATTAGCATGTTTTTGTACATAAATAAAATAAAAAAGAAACAAAAGAAAAAAGAGGGAGATATTTAGAATAAATATTGAGCGACCTAATCCCAAGGGAGGGCTCAGCATGGGCCTTACCGCATAAAAACCAAAGTAGAGAGAGATAAGGAAGCTCATTGGTGTATATATACCTATAAATAAATAAAAATATTTTCCTCTAAATAAAAATAAAAATGAGTTTGTATTTATATGTAAATATTTGTATATATTAAAATAAAACAAAAATGAGAAAAATAAAATAAAATTAAAAAAAAAAGAATTAAAATTCATCATTCATTGTAGATACACCAGTTACATAAAACACTTTATCTATTTATTTAAGCCTATAAATAAATAAATTAAAAATCCCATAAAAATTGTACATATTCTATGTTTCATAATGTAAATAAATAAAATAAAATTCATAAAAATAAAAATAAAATAAAAAGAACAAAATTAAAAATCAAAATAAATATTGTATACAGACCATGTATATATGTGTATATAAGTATTTATTTAACCCTTGTAAATAAATAATAAAAATAAAATAAAAATACCAAAATATTCCAAATTTTATTCTATAAATAAATAAAATAAAAATTTTGAATAAAAATGTACAAAAATAAGTAATTAAAAATCAAAAATAAAAAATACAATATTGTATATATACCTATATATTATGAGGAAAGGGAAGCTGCTCCTGGTAGCAGCCAACATAGCTGCTCCACTGATCTGAACCGTCCATCACAGTTCACGTCAACCGTCTGATCAAAAGAGCCAATTGCCCCTCTCTCTCTCCGCACACCCATCCCTAATCGCGCTCTCCCTCCCCCTCGCCAGCTCGCGTAGTCCCTTTCGCCTCCACCGCCCGACTTCCTCCCCCTCGCCTCCACCGCTCGACCTTCTCCCTCTCTCGACTCCACCACCCAGCCTCCTCCCTATCTCACCTGACCATCGCAACAACCCCCTCCCCGTTCGTGCCGAAGACCCTGTCCAAGCGCAACTCACCCTCCCCGTACTCACCATCCGCCGCCGCCCCCTCCCCTTCCTATGGATGGCTTCTCTGTTCTTGAGTTCTTATAATCTGGCATGGATGCTTCCTCTTAGACAAATACAAATGGTGGTGTTATCGGAGACTTCAACCAAGCATACAATTCTTTCTCTTACAGAAAGGTTGCTCTATTGTGGAAGATGGAATCTCTTCTCTCATTCCAGGACTTCATTCAACTGTAGATTATAACGCACACGATGCTAACTCAGAGAGGGTGAAGTCCTCAACCCATGGGTCTGGATTTATGTTCATCAATTGCAGGCTGTGATTAGGAATTCCTTGATCGATTGCAGGCTGTGAATGAGCTGAAAGTAAAATGCATGTCTACTCAGATTCTTATGAAGCTGGGAGAGATGATGAAGGGGACGACTTGTGAGGAGATAATGAATATGTTCTACGTCTAAAATGACTGCAAGAGAGAAAAAAGGGGATAATGTTCATTTTTCTTTGCAAGGGAACAAGAATGAGATATGTTCTTCATTGGAGATGATAATTAATACTCCTCTATTTTTGCAAGGATCTGATAAAGCAATAAATACTATACAATGTAGAGAAGTACATTAAATTCAAGGAGCTTCGTAATTCCTTGCAGTGAAACACGATAATGTGCAATATAAAGAAATAATCACTTAACACTTTATCCATATTGGTTTACACCATGCTGCACGAACATCTGTAGTACATCATTGGCAACATTTGTTTGCTATGAGACATATTCTCCAAGGCTATTGTAGCTAATTCTCAGTGATTTGTGTGTCATTTTAATTTCTAGTTGATATGGTCGTAAATTTATGTTTTTATATTTAATCTAGCATACACCACACCAACACAAATACATTGATGGAAAAGCCTGATGTTCAGCAATTAAACATGAAAATTCAAACCGTAATAGGCAGAATAGAATATATATTTTAAAACTTAGATCCTATGAATGACTGGAAGTTTCTCGATAAAGTAATTGCATTAATACATCAGGGTGAATAATTAGCAAGCAATGTTGTTGGATTCTAATTGGAGCACTCAAGTTGTAGAAACTGATCATTGATTCACTCTACATTTACAAAAAATGGAGCACTGATGTTGATGAGCATGGAAAGATTCCTCTTGATGGATTGTTCTAGTTTGTATGACTGATAGGAATTGTCCTTATTAAAGTCTGTAACTGATGAGCATGGAAATTCCTCCTGATTCACTTTACATTTTTGACTTATTGGAGGGGCACTGGGGGAAAGTGTGCTCGGAGGTGGAGCTCCTGTGCGCACGGGGAGAGTGCACACAGGAAGTTGGCGGCGACTGAGGTCTTCTATGTCACAAACAGGGAGGGGGCTACTGCTATGGTCGGGTGAGATGGGAAGGAGGCTGGGAGATGGAGGCGAGAGGGGGAGAAGGTCGGGCGGTGGAGGCTGAATGATATGGTTAGATCCTCAAGCGCATCACGGAAGCGTGATCGTCGCATCGAATACGACGAAGAACGACTAGTCGCACTAGTTGTTCTATGCAGCGGAAATTAAAAAAATTTTCATGTGACGAAACCACATGATCCAAGAACTTCTCGGATCGTTTCGTCTAAACCACAACCAAGTATTAGGTTTACCTCTTGAAGCGTGGTTGCGATCAAGTCTCTAAACGAAGAGACCTCCTGTCTCAAGTCCGATCCGTCGGAGGAGACGCTTGCGAGCGCGGGGATGAACCGCGTGCTTCTCGCAATCCATGTTGATGATCCAAGCGGTGGATCTCCTGATCTCGACACACGAGATCCGACGTCTTCTTCACGAGCAAGGCATGCCGAAGTAGACGGAGTTCCACGAGCAAAACATCGGGCAGCATAACGACGGTGCCGCGGCGATGGAGAGCCTCTCTAGGGCATCCATGGTGGACGACCATGAGAGGGAGAGAAAGAGAAAGAAAGAGAGAGAGAGAGAGACTTGTTGTCTCACTTATGTGCCGAGAAGAGCAATGGGGTGCCTCTCCTTTTATAGGGTTTTGGGATCCGTGGATCTCAATCCATGTGTCAACACAAATCCAATGGTCCACATTAATTTGTGTTTCTTTCAATGGTCATGATTTGTTGCTAAAAATACAACAACAATTAATTTAATAAAAATCAAATATATATTAAATATAATTTGACTTATATCAAATCAATCTCCATTGGAGAGATAGGAAAGGAGGCAAGCCTCCTTCCATAAGGAGGGTGGACGGCCACCACATTCCTTATGGAATTGTGGCCGTCCCCTCTCCTCATTAGGAAGGGAGCTTCCTTTTTCCTATTACATGAGATTACATTATCTCATGATTTTCTCCAATATTTGCAACAACATTTGTTACAAATTATTTCACAAAAATAAATCCAATTTATTTTGTGAACATTGCAATCATGCCATTGGAAATTTGTGAATCATATTCACAACCCAAAACAAAATGTAAATTACATTTTCAATTCAATGTCCAATGTGAATCCAATTCACATTAACATTTAATTAACAAATGTAAATCACAAATAGCTCTCTCTTATATATTATAAATCACATTTATAATATATATGACTAATGTGGATATTGCTATCCACATTATTCATATCCATGATAATTAAATCACATTTAATCATCTTGGATCTTTATTCTCTTGTTCTCAAATAATATGAATCACATTCACATTATTCACATCTTTGATAATCAAATCACATTTAATTATCTCAGATAACTCTCTTTATAATATGAATCAAATTCATATTACTCATGATAATTAAATCACATTCAATTATCCATTTTCTCAATGCTCGGATACATAAATCAACAATAGAATTATCCATGAACTCCTTCAAGGATAATGCGCTTTCTCCGCAGATACTTGGAGATAAGGACAGGGCGATTGTATTGTTCCACGTATAGTGACATGGATATTGAGATCATATCTCAAATCCAGATCGCGGGCCTCCCATAGATGCTTGATTAAATCAAGACCGTAAATCTAATCTTCTTATTGCATCTGAATCACATTCAGATCAATGTCCAACACTTGGACCAAGATCAGATTACTTCTCTACTGAGAGGAGTCACTAAAATCCAGACCCATTTCATCACTCCCTAGGAATGGAAGCGTCATGGTTATACAATCGTTTATGATCACATCACCCTCAGGTATTCCCAATACCTGTACATCCTGCATACTGGAAGACTTAGACTAAACCCGAAGTATTGGATCAACTTTATACTGTCTACTTCATGGTTTTATCAGTAAGTTTCTCATTCGATCATTGGGAGTTGGTATCAATCATACACTTTCCAAAAGCGTATATCATACCTAGGTCTTGATCATATACTTTCCAAAAGTATATATCAAACCTACAAATTCAGTCAAGCTTCCAAAGCGAGACGACCGTGCGCACGGAATTTGATTCTTCCCAATATCTCATGAGTGAGCTCATGTCTTCCGGTTCAGTAACTGAACCTGTATGATCCCTTTGAGAGATCGTATTACTCATATGCCCTTATATGCACACCAGCACGCCGGTGTATAGACCTTGATTAGGTCATCAACCTATTGGTCTGCCAAATGTACATACTTAGACATATAGCAACACATCTGTCTCCGGTCAGAGGATGCGTGCCTATATCATGACAGCATATGATATAGGACTTTGGTTATCTCGATCTCGTTAAGTCAACTCTTTGACCTAACTAATCTGACACCTCTGAATCTCTATTCCTATGCAGAGGACCTGCATCAAGAGGTCGGTCAGACATCAGCCTTTAGAGATAAGGATTGCCATCTCTTACTCAGGCTGGAGATCGTCTCTTAACAATCATTTGACGGTGCTTGATGAGTCCTCAATCTAACTCTTTAGATATTCATCCATGCACCAGCCTCTATGATTCAATAGTTGAATCAACTGCTGTATGATCATCAAGATGACCATGGTACATAACCCTAATTGTACTAATGGACCTATTATGCAAATTATTCATTCTTCATTTTCAGATTAAGGAGTGAATTGCAATAACATTTATTGCATAATGGCTCGCCGTGGGCTCGCATTTCCAACAATCTCCCACTAGCCCAAAGAGCCATTGATGGGCTAATCATTTAAACCCACACTCATGTGACAATCATAGGCTATTTAGAAAATAGCCAGGTAAGCTGATCAGTCACTCTGTTCCCGCGAGACTATGCCAAGTCCTTTTACCGCACTTGCATATCCCCAGTAACAGTGGTCGCATCTAATGCGAATGTTGCATCTCATGCAACCAATACTCAATCTAGTTGGTTAGAGTGTCCCTGAAATCATAACCAGTATCCCCATAATCCTTATTAGAATACCTTCATTCCCGGAGATCTCTATCTACTAAGGTATCTAAAGTTTAGACCCTTATAGATCACTATCTACATGGTTTTAAACTTTTGAAGATAAGACTTTGAGATCACTATCTCAAAAATCTCCTCATCTATGAAGATTTTGTTATTACTGCAATCAAGTGTTTTATCTCTACAGTAGGATTAGTAACAATTTACTACTCCCACTGCATGACAGACATCTGGTATTTGTACACTCTAGCATACACTCAGCTTCTCGTAACTAATGCACAAGTGCAAGTAGTTGTAGCATTTACTTCCTCAACTCTTTGAGGTGCTATCCCTTAAGATAGGTCAGTACCATATCTTAAGGTTTAGAAGCCTTTCTTGGAATTTCTATGAATAAAATATGTCCAAGGTATACTACAAATGTGACAGTCCAATTATCCTCTTCTCTTGGCTTCTGAACAACTTCAGAACTAAGATCTAAGAGGTATCTTTGAGATCATATCTCAAGTTATGGAACAAGCAGATAATAAAACACTTATTATTATATCATTTTAAATGATCAGGATATCATCTACATTTAGCAAGATGAACACAAAGGCACTCCCACTAAGCTTCACATGGCTCATCAAGATTCTATCTGAAATCATAACAATTATAATTCCATCAAATCTTATGGTCCAACTTCAAGAAGCTTATTTGAGTCCATAGATGGATTCCTTAGTTTGCACACCTTGCTTTCCTCAATCATGAAGCCCTGGGCTACTTCATGTGAATATCCTCAAAGAGGTATTCGTAGAGGAATGTAATATTGACTTACATCTTGAAGATGCAATAATCAAGTTGTGTAGCTAAGGTTAGCAATATTCTGATGGTTTTAAGCATGGTCACCGAAGAGCAAGTCTTATTGCAAGCAATGTCTTCTCTTCCAGTGTGTAGCTCATGGCTACAAACCGTGCTTTGAAGGTCTCTACCTTCTCATCAGGTTCCCTTTCTCTTGAAGATCCATTTACACCTTTACAGGTTTTACCCATATAGGTGGATCCACGAGGGTCCATATACAATACTTGCATATGAAGTCTACATTAGACTTTTATTGCTAACATCCATCTATCCATGCTATGATCTTCAGAAGCTTCATCACATGAAGTTCAATCATTGTCAGATTTCTCTGACACATGGAATCCATCCTCAAACTCATTTGAAGAGGTATTAGTGTTTCATTTTTAATTGTCCTCTTAGTTTCCAATTTCAGGAGCCTCATTATCTTCTCAAGATTAAATGAGTTCCTACACTTCATTTTTATCTTGATTCTCAAGAGTCTCAACATCTAAGAACCACATTCTCAGAGATGAGATATTTTAAGAATCTCAAGGTCATAAAGTAGGTATCCAATACCATCCTTTATTTTTCTAATGAAGTAGCACTCTCAAGTGCTAGATTCCAGCTTGCATGCATGGAATCATATTAAGCATATATATTGTAGTCTCTTCTACACATATATACCTGGAAACTAAGGGATAATTATGCTAAAATTCATCATTGATAAGATCATGTCACACATGATCCAATTGTATCTACCTATAACTCTATTGAGTTAAGGTGTGTTAGGAGGATTGAGATAGAAGTGATATCCATATCTCTATAAGGTATTCTTTCAATTTATCTAGTAGGTACTTGCTACCTAGATTAGATCAAATTCATTTTATCTTCCTTCAAACTTTGGTTCTAAACCAAAAATAATGAAATCTTTGAACATTTCAAAGGTTTCTTAGGTGAAGAGAAGAAATCTCATATCATACATAATCATCAACAGATATCACATATCCATAATGTTTACTATGATATAGATGATCTACATACATCAATATCCATGAGATCCTGAACACCTTGGCATCTTATACCTTTCTCTAAGAAGAGTGTATTGGACATTTTTCTTTGAATACAATATTCATAAGTATGTAAGTTTTGAAATTTTAGACATTCTAAAGTTTCATCTCTTACTAGTCTATTGATCAAATCAATAGACAAATGTCCAAGGCTTGATGCTAGATCATTGTCAAATGATCTTCATCCTCCTATTGATCTTAAGGTTTAATTTCAATATTTATAAATGTTAATGAACCATTCATTAATTTTCTAATTTAGTGAAGTCCACTAGATTATTAGATTACTATCTGAAATATATACATCATAACTCTTTATGATAGTTCTATCTCAGATTCATGTTCATTTCTAACATTTAGAAACAAACAATGAGTGTATTCTTATATATAGGTCATATAGACATTCTCTAAGACTAAGGACTCTCCCACTGAAATTAACAAGTCTATCAATCCAACAGAGATTGTTGCAACAATTGCATCAATATCCATGTGGATAACTATAAACTTTTAAGATCAAATTTTCCAGTCTTCTAAAACATATGCAACCTATTGCAAATGTCATCAGAAGATTGAGATACAATTATTTGACTTTATCTTATCAATGATTTATGTAGATTAATCTGATGCTCCATCCGAGTCCTTCTCTAAGGATTCTAGATAGACTTGATAGTCATACTATCAACACATCAACTTATTGCAGTATTGGTATTCATCCAACTCTTCGGATGACATATGGAAGTCATAGATGTATAGTCAACTCCTTGACCATACTTCTTACTCGGGTCCAACCCATGCTTCCACTGCGCTCCCTTTATCTATAACAAAACATTGCTTAAGATTAAGGATCTCTTATGTAAGAGCATTTCAACATTTATACATGCTTCATTAAATTCATACAATATGAATATTATGAAGCTTCATGAATGACCAGAGCATAGATAGTAGAATGATGACACTCATCATCTACATCCATCTAAACTCTTAAAACATAGGTTCAGGTAGGTACTCAAACAATTTGAATACATCATCTCTCACAGAGCCACCATTCTGCATGATGCAGTGAACCATCTCATTCATGTTAAATGTCAAGAGCACATATGTATGCCAGAATATCTTCATTAATTTTATAAGGATTATTTGACAATTACGATCATCATCGACATGTCACTTCCAAAGTACATCCGATGAGAGATCAAGACTATAGAGACATACAAACCCTAGGGTTGTTGTCCTATTATCTATTTAATTGTCATTCCTCAATATTATGAGGAAACTTGCACATTGCAACCACATACATTATGTGTCCAATTGAAAGTGCAATATCTGGATCATGAGTCCAATCCATGATATTTTACTGGTTATTATTGAGTATATCGTTGAGTGGGTTTTAATGAAGGATTATCTGAAATAAGAAATTTGCATAAATATATAAATATATATATTTTACTTTGATTTAGGATTTTTATATCAAAGTTGTCTTGTCTTGTCAACACTGAAAGTTCATTCCCTTAATCACTTTCAATGTAAGAGATATACTTACCATTATATCTCAACAAGATCTGGGATCTCCTTCCTTATCTTTGTTGCATCCCAATAATATGAGAACCTACAACTCGGATAAAAAGAAGCGGGAACACATTCCGCCTTGCAAGTCCAACTTGCATCTCCCAATTCGGTCTTTAGCACCCGGGCCCACCACCCCTAAGGCAATGTTGACCCGTCATTAATTGAACCAACCGTCAACATGAATACAACTCGCTATGCGCAATCCAATATCGCCCCAATAATATGAGGACCCGATATTGGGGTCACTACGCATACGTCCTTACTCTTTCGAGAAGCGAAGAGCCTGATCCAAATGGATTGTATGCAGGAGCTGTCACTTCGGACAGGCGTCTCCTACATACAATATCTGGCGACGGAACCCTTCGCCTTGACGGGAGACCATGGATGTCACTTATGTGATCCTCCATATCATATTCAAATTCTAATTAATCATTATGAATCATATTCATTATGATTAATTCTTCCAAGGGAAATAACACATCTATTTATAATAGAGTGTCTTAATTTAATTGGATTCCAATTAATCTAATCATATTAAATTAATGATCCAATTAATATCCAACAAACATTTTAATAGTTACTTGAATTCTGGTATTATCTCAAATACGTATTATTTCGAATTTTAATAATTAGAAATACATCATGATTTCTTAAGCATTATACTAACCCTACCCGCTGTCATGGCCAGTACCGACGAGAGTGGGACGGACCACATACGTTGCAACCCGCAACCCCAATGCTCTCCGACTAGACACCATATCCACCTCGGGAAAGGATAATGCAAAATAGATCATTTTGTACTTGAGATGATCATCGATTCTTCAACCAAAATTATACCATATAGTAATAATCAAAACAATTTTGATTAACATTATAATGAGATTTGCTAAACAAATCCCAAGTCCTATTCAAGCAACATGTTTGTTGGAATGTTGATCATGTAGATCATGTAACCAATCTTGATCTAGATCACATCTAATCATTTGTTGGTTAGGGCAAAGTCATTTAAGGACATAATTATCATCAAATATTTCATAAATATTTATGCATAATTATTCCAGGAAATTAAACAATTTAATTTCACTAATTAATTAAATGATAATCACTAGGTTCTTGATTAGGAAAGTATTTTCAGCAGTGACCCTCACTTACTAAAAATACCATATCTCAATCAATTTAAATCCAAATTAAGCAAAGTAAATTTCTAAAGTTTGCTAACTTGATTTACAACAGAACCCAAGTGATTTACACGCATTTCAAGGCGTTTCAAATCCGCAATTAACATCTTAATTACGTCATGATCCGCAGTCCCCGAAACAGTGGATACATGTTCACTAAGATGAGCATATCTAGAGCAAACGGAATCGAAATCACGCAAACTCAGATCCTACGGTTTCCTTATTTAATGGGAATAAAATCCAAATATTATTTTCGTGTTTAAACAATTTAAACAGTGCCGAAAATAATATCAAAACAGAGATGCGAAAATGAAATGCAAGAAAACTTTCGCAAACCCTAATGAACCCAAGTCATCCTCGGTTTATGGATCGTATCCAAAACCACTGACCTAAAGCTCTGATACCACTTGAATGATATGGTTAGATCCTCAAGCGCATCACGGAAGCGTGATCGTCGCATCGAATACGACGAAGAACGACTAGTCGCACTAGTTGTTCTATGCAGCGGAAATTAAAAAATTTTTCATGTGACGAAACCACATGATCCAAGAACACTTCTCGGATCGTTTCGTCTAAACCACAACCAAGTATTAGGTTTACCTCTTGAAGCGTGGTTGCGATCAAGTCTCTAAACGAAGAGACCTCCTATCTCAAGTCCGATCCGTCGGAGGAGACGCTTGCGAGCGCGGGGATGAACCGCGTGCTTCTCGCAATCCATGTTGATGATCCAAGCGGTGGATCTCCTGATCTCGACACACGAGATCCGACGACTTCTTCACGAGCAAGGCATGCCGAAGTAGACGGAGTTCCACGAGCAAAACATCGGGCAGCATAACGACAGTGCCGCGGCGATGGAGAGCCTCTCTAGGGCATCCATGGTGGACGGCCATGAGAGGGAGAGAAAGAGAAAGAAAGAGAGAGAGAGACTTGTTGTCTCACTTATGTGCCAAGAAGAGCAATGGGGTGCCTCTCCTTTTATAGGGTTTTGGGATCCATGGATCTCAATCCATGCGTCAACACAAATCCAATGGTCCACATTAATTTGTGTTTCTTTCAATGGTCATTATTTGTTGCTAAAAATACAACAACAATTAATTTAATAAAAATCAAATATATATTAAATATAATTTGATTTATATCAAATGAATCTCCATTGGAGAGATAGGAAAGGAGGCAAGCCTCCTTCCATAAGGAGGGTGGACGGCCACCACATTCCTTATGGAATTGTGGTCGTCCCCTCTCCTCATTATGAAGGGAGCTTCCTTTTTCCTATTACATGAGATTACATTATCTCATGATTCTCTCCAATATTTGCAACAACATTTGTTACAAATTATTTCACAAAAATAAATCCAATTTATTTTGTGAACATTGCAATCATGCCATTGGAAATGTGTGAATCATATTCACAACCCAAAACAAAATGTAAATTACATTTTCAATTCAATGTCCAATGTGAATCCAATTCACATTTACATTTAATTAACAAATGTAAATCACAAATAGCTCTCTCTTATATATTATAAATCACATTTATAATATATATGACTAATGTGGATATTGCTATCCACATTATTCATATCCATGATAATTAAATCACATTTAATCATCTTGGATCTTTATTCTCTTATTCTCAAATAATATGAATCACATTCACATTATTCACATCTTTGATAATCAAATCACATTTAATTATCTCAGATAACTCTCTTTATAATATGAATCAAATTCATATTACTCATGATAATTAAATCACATTCAATTATCCATTTTCTCAATGCTCGTATACATAAATCAACAATAGAATTATCCATGAACTCCTTCAAGGATAATGCGCTTTCTCCGCAGATACTTGGAGATAAGGACAGGGCGATTGTATTGTTCCACGTATAGTGACATGGATATTGAGATCATATCTCAAATCCAGATCGCGGGCCTCCCATAGATGCTTGATTAAATCAAGACCATAAATCTAATCTTCTTATTGCATCTGAATCACATTCAGATCAATGTCCAACACTTGAACCAAGATCAGATTACTTCTCTACTGAGAGGAGTCACTAAAATCCAGACCCGTTTCATCACTCCCTAGGAATGGAAGCGTCATGATTATACAATCGTTTATGATCACATCACCCTCAGGTATTCTCAATACCTATACATCCTGCATACTGGAAGACTCAGACTAAACCCGAAGTATTGGATCAACTTTATACTGTCTACTTCATGGTTTTATCAGTAAGTTTCTCATTCGATCATTGGGAGTTGGTATCAATCATACACTTTCCAAAAGCGTATATCATACCTGGGTCTTGATCATATACTTTCCAAAAGTATATATCAAACCTACAAATTCAGTCAAGCTTCCAAAGCGAGACGACCGTGCGCACGGAATTTGATTCTTCCCAATATCTCATGAGTGAGCTCATGTCTTCCGGTTCAGTAACTGAACCTGTATGATCCCTTTGAGAGATCGTATTACTCATATGCCCTTATATGCACACCAGCGTGCCGGTGTATAGACCTTGATTAGGTCATCAACCTATTGGTCTGCCAAATGTACATACTTAGACATATAGCAACACATCTGTCTCCGGTTAGAGGATACGTGCCTATATCATGACAGCATATGATATAGGACTTTGGTTATCTCGATCTCGTTAAGTCAACTCTTTGACCTAACTAATCTGACACCTCCGAATCTCTATTCCTATGTAGAGGACCTGCATCAAGAGGTCGGTCAGACATCAGCCTTTAGAGATAAGGATTGCCATCTCCTACTCAGGCTGGAGATCGTCTCTTAACAATCATTTGACGGTGCTTGATGAGTCCTCAATCTAACTCTTTAGATATTCATCCAAGCACCAGCCTCTATGATTCAATAGTTGAATCAACAGCTATATGATCATCAAGATGGCCATGGTACATAACCTTAATTGTACTAAGGGACCTATTATGCAATTATTCATTCTTCAATTCAGATTAAGGAGTGAATTGCAATAACATTTATTGCATAATGGCTCGTCGTGGGCTCGCATTTCCAACAGAGGCGAGGGGGAGGAGGCCGAGCGTTGGAGGCGAAAGGGACTGCACAAGCTGGCGAGGGGGAGGGAGAGCACGATTAGGGTTGGGCGTGCGGAGAGAGTGAGGAGCAATTGGCTCTTTCGATCGGACGGCTGATGTAAACTGTGATGGACGATTCAGATCAGTGGAGCAGCTGTCTTGGCTGCTACTAGGATCAGCTTCTCTTTCCTCATATATTATACTATATTGTACATACCTTATTTTTATTTCAAAAAAATTAAAAATCACAAAAAAAATAGTTTAAAATAAAAGAAACATTTTTCATGTTTTAAGTTTTGCAAGATTCGGCCATTTACTATTTTAAATTCAATTTCTAATTATTTTACACGTGGTTGTATCCCATTGGTCCACGGGGGATGTTGACCCCCCGGTCAACTCCCCGCCTTGGACCACAAGCCCGCGGATCTGCACGCCCGACCCGATTTCTCTGATTTATCGCATCATGATCCGATCGCCAAAACCCTTAACCATGGGTCCTACTTCTTCCTGATTCATCACTGATCTACGTCTAGGGTGGGTTATGGGTATCCGTGCTCCGATTGTCTTGCCTGAACCTCATCTAGCCGGACCCCTAGCCATACTTAATCCTAGCTCCGCCGCGCACTTCACTCCATCTTTGGCTCTGCATTTCCCAACCCAGGACCTCCATTGCCTTCGCCTGAGTGACAGCGAGTTGAGGGTGGTGTCGCAGTGAGGAGAGAGTGCTCAGCCATCGATCCGGCAGCCTAGCGCTGCCGTGCGCCGCCCAGGAGTGGTGCTCGAGCCTCGGGCATCGATGGCCCTCGAGGCAAGGACCCAGAGCTTTGGAAGCTCATCCACAGTCGACGTCGACCATCTGCTAAGCCTAGATCCTCTTAGTTTTCACCAATTTCTATTTACGCCCAATTTCGTTCATCGTCGCCGAGCACCGATTCCGACCACATCCGTCACGATCTCGATCATCGGAGTCGACCCTCATACTCACGAGTCTTCTCCGCACCTTCTACACCCACTCGCACCCCCCGACTCGCCCCGAAGCGGGGACTTCGACCTTCACCGCCGACGCCTCATCGAAGGTCGACCACCACGACGCACCGACCACCCGCCTCGCTTCTAACCGGGTCGAGGCATTTTGCCCTCGACCCAGGAGTCCTTCTGTGCTATTTTGCAGGTCTGAGGAGGTCCATCTGAGGACCTCAACTTCCAGGCACAGGAGCTCAGCTCCGTCGCTGTCGCCAAGGCTCCTCGGAGTTCGTTGGTGCCATCGGAGGGGTCTTTCATACGCGGGAGGCTCCGGCAACTCTTTTCCGATCATCAGCAGCCCCCGAGGAGGTCCAGTGCCCCAGCATTCCTCCAGCGAAGCTCGCCGGCGAGGAGTTCTTCCAGGAGTCTATTACACCGTCCGTTCATCCCCGGAGTGCTAGATCATCTCAGGACTATTCGATCAGGGTGAAGAAGAGGCCCAGTAGCCACCGTCAGATCAGACACGTGGCCTCTTCTCCACCCTCCATCCAGCGAGGGTTAGCCACATCGACTCTCGACTGTTGATCCCCCACGTGGCGCACCCTCCACCGTTGGATCAGAGCCGAGGATCCCTCTGTTCAGCCGCAGCGCGTCCCCACCGCACGATCATCCACGTGGCGCGCATCCAACCCCTCGATTAATAAAGGGTAATTTACCCTTAAGCCCTATCTTTTTTAGTGTTTATCATTTAGTCCTGTAAATTGTTTCTGTAGTTCATTTTAGTTTGGTAAAATTGCATAGAGGACCTTGTCATTTATTTGAATTGTATTTCTACCCATGTATGTTGTGGACACGTGCATCGTCACGTGTATTTTTGGTGAAATTGCATGATATAGGCCTGTAGTTTGTAAGTGTTATGGAATGAAATATCTTTTTGTATAATTGCATTTATACCCCTGTGAGTGATTTAATTCCACATGTGCCCAATTTATTGGGTAATTTGCAATTAGCTCCCTAGACTTTTAGTACTTGTTACTAATAAGCCCTCGAAACTATTTTATTTGCATATTGGTCCCTGAGTGCCCAGTACATGTGCTTTGCGCCTGAGATCTTGGACATTTTGCACCAGGACCCCCTGGACTTCTGTGTTTGTTACTTTTAGGCCCACAAAACATATTTTTATGACAAATAGGTCCATGTGACTGTGGGCTCTTGTTTGTTGTAAATAAAATATCAAATCATATCCAAATCACTAAGACAGATAGTTACATTCATTCTCTTGGTATGGGACATGAAAGATTTCACAAGAGATTGGAATATTAGAAGTTGCAAGTATCCTTGAAAGGAATAGAGATGAACATGTAATACAATCAATAATTAATTTTGATTTTCTTATAACATGCATTTAATTAATAAGTGGCTTATTTCTGGAAAGTATAAAGAACTTGGAAAGTGTTGTTGCTTCCCAAGCTACATTGATTTAACAACAAAAGGCATGGATGCAACAATACACTCTTTGGATGCATTGCGTCAGCCAATGTGTTGGATTGACATGTCCTTTTTCATTTCCACAAGTAAGATTAAATTTAATTAAATGGTTCAATAACTACAATTTATAGTATTACTACATGTTCTTTTTGTTTAGAATGTTCCAGATTTTTCTCAAATGAGTGGAAGAAGTATTCACAACAGTGATGAAGAAATAATGGAAGATTGATGACATGCCTGGAAACTCGGTTAAGTAAATAATGAACAATGGTCGTTGTGACCCAAATCACCAAGCACGGCCAATCGAGAAAATAAATAAACCACTTAAGAAAAGATCAAACAATCACAGTTAATGGATGTAAGCAGCTTTCGCTATTCTTTTTACCTGGTATGGCGACCAGGGTTGAACACAAGGACCACGATTTAAAAACTAAGTAGTCAATTTTCAGAAAAGATTTTTTAGTGGTTTTTGAATTTTTTTTATTTTTTCGAATAAGACACAAAGGGTAAAAACACATGCACACACTCTTTTTGTATTTTTTTTCAAAATGATAAAAAATGCTCAGAAAATTAAAAAGAAAATGTTTTTATGTTTTATATATTTAAAATGTTATTGGTAATTTTTTTCGAAATTTTCTGATTTTTTGTGATTTTGAATGATCTAAAAACTAATCAAATGGGAGCAAAAATTTAAACTACGATTTATCTAAGCAAAAAGACGGGAAATAAAATGGATCTCACCTCAGGGTTCGAAATACCATGATGGCCTCGATGAGGGCCGACGCGTTGTCACCGGACGGCTCGAAGGCTAGGCACCCTTCTTCAATAAGACGGCTCTCGGAGATCGGGCTCCTTTCCACCAAAGGTTGATCAAAGAGTGAACGAGGAGGAGGAGCCCAATAAAAAGAGAAGAAAATAAAATGGAAGATATCTACAAATGAAGAAAGTGTTTATTGGTTACTTAAATAAAATAATTAGATTAATTAATTAGTTAATTAAATTGACTTTTCAACCGTAACTCCAAAAATTATGAAATCACCGCCATTTGAAAGATAATTTAATTTAGAGTACAATGGAAGTGAGTTTGGTTCAATTTGAGTTTATATGGAGTCGGAATTGGTATTTCAATGATCGTATTGTGGCTTTTTCTGAGGGTGATTATTAGTAGTATGGACATTATTTTTCTTTGCGATTATTTTTATTATTTACAACACATTTTTATTTACAACTTTTTTTACAAAAATAATTACATTGATGTCAAATTATGTACAAATAAAATAGTAAAAGTTTTATACAAATATACAAGTAATTTATGTACAAATTATTTTTTGAATTTTTGACAGAAGACCCTATCTCCCCATACTTTATTCCTGATCGATCAGGTGAAATCTTGACCTTCTCTCTGGGTTTGGGTCGGTCTGCATTTATTGCATAAATACATCCTTTATTTTTCTTTTCTTTTTCTTTTCTTCTTTATTCTTTTATTTATGCACAGAAAAGTGTTAAAAATGCATATTTAACAAATGCATGCAAAATGGTAATTTCATGAAATTAATGGGTATTTACAGGTGTTTGACTAAAGAAATGAATCTAAAAGAAAAGAATAAAGGCGAAGAATCGTGGATTCATCAAAGATCTAGCATTAACACCAATAGTGGCGCAAGGTTGGTGATATGACACTTTTAAGTACCTTTGGATTTCAACCACAAGCAGCACGGATTCCATCTTTCAACCTCTATATAGGCCCACCGATGGATCCCTTTTTCTCTCAGTCAATGGTATGTGTATATTCATAATTTCTAGTTATCGATCTTTTTAATTGATGTAAATTATTTATGTTGCACTATATATTTATAAGGACATGTTCAAAATGATCCTTCTAGAAGTCATATCAGTACCTCGTCAACAAATAATCGAGCAACGTGCAACATATAGAATATTGATAATTTGATTTGATATGTCATTTATTTACTTATTTTTTTAACATTTTAGAGAGGCTAATCTAATTCAGTAAAACATTCATCGCATTCTAAGATAAGATATTAGTTATTAATATTATTTTTTATTTAAAATATTTTTTATTCTCATTACTTTTTTATTTTGTTGCAAGATTCAAATCAAGGTTCATTTGCATCTCGAATTATAAAGTAGAAAGGTTGACTTCATTTTTTTCCTAATCATGTAGTTATCTCTCAAAATTACATTAAATCTTGATGGTATTATTGCATATCCCTACCTCCATATATGGATGTATTATGGTTGCAGTTAACATTTATATTATTGACTTTTGGTGTAATGGTTGGAGTTAAACTGTGCTAGTTTTTATTGGTCTAAAAAATAATATTTTGCTAAACATATAATTTGGTGAACAATGGTCATACTAATGTGTGCATACACTATTCTCAGTTTGTTTCTTGGCATCTGTGAACATATATTTTGGTGTGTATGCTCGATTTCTGGATTAATGAGACATTTAAAGTGCTCATCAACAGAGTGTTTCATATCAAATTAGGGCAGGTGAGATTAACTTGGTTTTTTTATCTTAATCATGTAATTATCCCTCAAAATTACATGAAATCATGATGGTGTTATTTCATATCTCTTCCTACATATATGGATAAATTATGGATGTAGTTAACAGTTATATTATTAGCTTTTGGTTTAATGGTTGGAGTAATTAAATTGTGCTGATTCTTATTTGTTTAAAAGGTAATATTTTGGTATACACATATTTTGGTTAACAATTCCCACACTAATGTGTGCATCTTACTATTTTCAGTTTGTTTCTTGGCATTTGTGAACATATATTTTAGTGTATATGTTCGACTTATGGATTAATGAGGAATGCAAAGCGCTCATCAATAGAGTGTTTCATCCCATATCAGTATAGGACAAACATGTAAACTTCATGTATCTAGATTGCTTCCTTTATGACCAATGACAACTTCAATTGGGTGATAACTTAGGGAAGCTATGCAGTTTCAATCAAATAAGAATTCTCATTGCTTATAGTTGTTCTTCTCTTCCATTTCAAGCCCTTATTGGTGATTTATTATTTCTTTCCTGTAGAATTCATGTTTCCTTTCATCTTTCTGAGCATGTTGTCCACATTCTATTCGGCTTGTAAATGATGATCATGGACTAGTGTCTTTGTCTTGGCATGCTGATATGTGAGGCACACCACCACATGGACAACTTCTCGAACGCCAATTCTATCATATAGAATACATAACATCCCCATCATACTATCTTTCAATTAGTCATTTTTACCAAACTTTTAATTCATTGACCTCTTGTAGGGAGTTGCCTTTAATTTGTACTAGTATTTGCTCTTGCAATTCATATTCCGTGCATTTTGGTTTATCGGTATTTTCCATTTGTTTTAGTTTTATATGTTCTTGGGGTGGTTGGTAGTTCTCTATTGTTGATTGATGAGTCATTATGTTCACATCTTCGTCAATATTTATATTCTTCTCCTTATCTTGTTGCAAACTATAATGTTGGTTTGTAAACTAGACACTAATGCAGGTTGTTGGCTCGATCATGCTCCAAAATTCATTAAATTTTTATATATTATATATCTATGTATAAACTATGAAGGGTGAGGTTGTTAAGAGGTTTTGGGAAAGGAATAATGCTCATATTCCGAAATCCACCTGTTGATATTATTATCGCCACGCCATCATAATTGTGACCACACAAATTTGTAATCACAAATGAAAACATTATGTTTATTATGGCCACGAAATAGTCGGGGCAATACAAATGGGCTATGACATTATCGTAGCTACAATCTCTGCAGACGGGACCTAGGGCCACGACAACTAGCCTTGAATACATCGTAAGTGACAAAATTCGTAGCCAAAGTTGGTGGCCCCACGTGGATTTTATTGTAGTGTTGTATGTTTTCCTCGATAACGGAGCGAGGACCTGAACCTAAGACGTTACCTATGATATTTTAGAACCTAGGTGCCCCATTAATCATAATGACTTATACAATTACAAATGGTAGTCGGAACATGGTTAATGTGTAATGGTCTTTTATCGACCTTACACCCAGCCAAGAAGAATAACAGTTCCATTTAGACTTTGAATTACCATGGCCTTTACATACATTATTTCTCATCTTATACTCAGATTGCCTTGTTTGTCTTTCTATTGACTACACAGTTTACATTGCTTATAAATCCATAACAAACCCGTGATGATTATTTTCACAAACAAATCACTTTTCACCTACTCTTGGAGACTGTATGCTAACCATGCATCCGCGAATTCTTGTGAGAGTAAAAACTTAAGGATAAGGTTTATGACTTAAAGAGGGATTGCTTACTTAAGACTAATACATTGTCGTAATTCGATAGGTACAAAATCATTACCAATTCAACAAAATGTATATTATATACATGATTACGTATTCATATTGATACATCACGAGCTTATTTTATGACCCATGAAAGGATGAGGCAAGCATCTATTATCTTTGTATGAAATCATGGTAATTGAGGGTCCATGTTCTTAATTGAAACACTAGAACGGTGAATTTGAATGAGAAACAAGTTGAGTATCCTATCCTGTCATTCTGTATCCACAATAGTGTTGATTATATGATAAATCTTATAAATTATATGGAAAGTATTCACAGGTCATAATTGATTAATGAAGAAAAGTGATTTTCTCTAACTTTGTGTAGCATTGATTAATGGATTGTATAACTATACAAGCAAAGAAAATATTGTGAATGTTGGTAGTATTGTTCTTTCTTCTTTATGCTATGAATGGTGATTGTATGTACTTATTATGATTACTGTTGGGTATCAAGATTTGGTAAGTTAAGAGAGGTTGTCAAAAGATAATTGGATGTCCCGTCTCCTTCATTAAAATAGGTCACGAAGGAGCGGGGCTTTATAGACTTTGTAAAATTAATTGCACAATTGCATTATATTGGTTATTTTTTATTTTTTTCCAGCTAATGTTTTTTGGTTGTACATTGTCTCCCTCATCACTAATTGTATGTGTCGTAGAGTGTTCGCAAATGCTGTCAATAATTGTAATTATAAATGTAAATGTCTCTCTCGTCAATAATTGTAAATATGATGTCCTATGTAAAATTCAGATTTTTTTTGCTAATGTCATAGCGTGTTCTGCAAAAAAGGACCCGTTAGTAATATATGATATTTTTCTAGAAAATACATGTAAAAAACAAATTCTGATTTGTAAGTTAATAACAAAACCACGTAAGATAAGTATTCAGTTAAGTAATATACACATAAGTAGGGATGAGCATTGGGCTAGGCCGGCCCGGCCAAGCCCGAAGCCCAGCCCAAAAAGTGCGGCTTGACCCAAGCTCAAATGAACATTGGGCCGGGCTTGGGCCTAATTTTTATGCCCAAATTTTTTTGGGCCTGGCTCGGGCCTGGCTTGGCTCAGCCCACGGGCCCGACCCGAAGAAGGCCCCGAACCCTTCCCATGCCTACACGTATGGAAACTCTCACCTGTCATGCACTCTCTGTTCATGTATCCTATCTTCATACAATGTTTATAAATCAAGAAAGTCATGTGTGGGGCATATGAGTTGATGATCATTGTATTTTATTTCAGAATTAATTTTTCTTAATTAGTCTATGTCTTAGATTTTGGTGGTTATTCTTGAGTTTTTAGTGTTTATTTTTTCTATTATAGTATTTTCTATTATTAAACTTTTACCCAATACGAGCATTATGCTCATTTTTTAACATGTAGTATCTGGTGCACATGTTGTTGTTAACTGTGTAAACTCGGTTCACTCTTTCAATATCTGTAATGAGAGACGTTTATGGTATATAACATTGAGTGGACTTGTATAAATGAGAAATCATCTCCGGTAGAATTGAGTTTTAGTTGTTTCACAAGTATTATGACACATGTTTTAAACAATTTTAGCTCGTCTAACTTGAATTGAGATTGACTTTAAACACAAACTCAAAGTTAATAATATATAATGGGTTAAGATGGGCCGACTCGGCCCAGGCCTAGCCCGTAGGAATTGGGCCGGACCTATGCTTGGGCCAACCCAACAAAAATTTTGCGGGCCTAGGCCAGGCCCAAGGCCCGAAGTTTTTAAGTGGGCTTGGGCCTGGACCCTTCAAGGCCCGGCCCAGCCCGACCCATGCTCATCCCTACACATAAGGGATGGAGAGGGGGCTCCTCATCTCAGGATGGCGACAAAGACTGGTGTAGAGTAGGGTTGAGCATTGGGCCGGGCCAACCCGACCCGACTCGAAATCCGACCCGCTTAGCCCGACCAGAACCCGAGCCGGAACTTGAAATGGGCCAGGCTCGAGACTTTTTTTAGGCCCAATTACAATTTCGGGCCAGGCTCGGGCCCTATAGGGCCCCAACCCGTAAAGCCTGATAGCACGAACCCTCTCTCTCTCTCTCTATATATATATAGTAAGATTGGTTGCACGCAACACTAACAAAGATAAATTATATATCATTTATAATTATGAAATATACATATTTTATATTGTATTTATTTGTTACCTTTGTATTGATATCATCTGCTAAGACTAGAAGGTTATTGTTGCTTATCTTTACCACATGGTTCTAATCAAGAAGAACATTCGTCGTCTTAATGTTATTTCCAAATAATCCGGAAACTATTCCAATATGCATTTGCTATGAAACTGGATGTTGTGCTTCATTAACATAGGTTTTACAAACTCATATCAAATACATATATTGCTATTTCAGATGCAAAATATGCATCTATTTTTAAATGCATTTGAGATAAATGTTGGGGCATCTAAATGGGCGGGCCCGACCCGAGCTCGACCCAATAATCTTCGGGCCGGGTTCGGGTTTGGACCTAGATTTTTAAAAATAAACGGACCTTGAGCCCGGCCCGTTAGCCCATATACCAAAATAGGTTTGGACCGGGCCAAGGCAAATCCGGCCCGAACCCGGCCCATGCTCAACCATAGTGTAGAGGAGGGAGAGGTCAATTAAGAGTCCCCACCGAGGGGTTACTTGCAATCACCAAATAAGTTTCTCATATTTGCACTTTTACCTCCAAGATCGTTTTGTAAGCTTTACTTCATTTTTTATTCCATTGTGGCCCCTCAAACTTGTAAAATTCATATCTTACTAATTTGTTATCGTTTTTTGAGGGATTAAAGTTTTAATATACTTCTATTAATAGCCTAATCTTCGCTATGCATTTAGTAAGGTTTTAACCATGGAAGGCCGTATCGATATCGATGTCGTTTCGATATCATATCGATACGATATTTCGACGATATATCGTCGAAATATCGTCCATATCAACGAGCTTTTGCGAAGAAAATGCTTGAAAATCGGGATATATCGCCATATCGGTACCCATATCGGTCCCATGTCGATATCGATATATCGGCGATATATCGCCGATATATTCCGGTATTTCCTTCCATGGACTTTTAACATTAAGTGAATTATATAGAATTGGTTTTGCAAATTTTGCATATTTTTATCTAAAAAATTAATTGGGCTAGTTTTATTATAATTAGGAGGAGGAAATTCAAAGTATTGCATTTGACCTAGTGAACGATAATTTGTTTTACTTTTATCAGCTATTTTACATTATTTAAATTTAAAATCAGCTTGGGGTTTCCATAGTGAATTTTTAATAAGCGCCACACGTATTTTTTTGTTGAACTCTTTTTCCATAAGCTTCCATATGTGTACTCTATTGAGTATAGTTTTATTTTGACAAAATATTATTGTTGGCTATTTTGTAAATATTTAAAGCTCTAAAAAATATACAATGAACCTTATTTTAATTATTTAAAATTTCAGTTATGCAAAAGTTCCTAAAAATTCAAGAGTATGTATCTCAGTAGATAGACAAGCCTTCTAATCCTTTTCAATTTCCTAATAGTTAGCTTAAAAATTTTAAAATATTTAAAATATTCATTATTTTCTATAAATTTCTCAAAACTTAAAAATATTAAAGAGAAGTGCCCATTACACGTATCTTGAGTCCGAAATGATATAAAAAATAACATTAGGTATTTTAGGTCAATTTTCTATTTCTTATAATATTTTCTTCTCAGTGTCTGTTTGTGTATTTCCTTTGTTTGTTATAAATATAGGGAATTATACACCTACAATTATGTATACTTTCATATTTATGTACATAACTCTCAATAGTTCATGTGAATTAATCTACCCACACCATATTTGTGGGTTGCCCATTACTGTTTTTTTATCTTTTTATTTTTTTATCAAGAGCACACTCATCCTCTTCCTTCTTTCCCTCTTCCCTCTCCTCCATCCTCTCCTCCCGTAGTAGTAGAGCAGCACTACGACATCCCCTCATCCATCACACCCTTCTCGATCTCCTCTTCGTCCGCATCTCCACCGCTAACCCCTATTGATCAAGATCAATCAAAATACCTAACGTCTGATCTTGGAGGAGCACGTTGTGTCAAACAAGTTGGATCCGATAATCGATGTATCGACCCTCTCTCGACACTTGGTACTCAGACAATCTGCTCAGACAAACAATCAACCCATAATATGTATATAGTAATGAAACAAGGTGAGATGAAATTTTTCAAAACCTACGAAAATATGTAGTGCACAAGTAGTAGTGGTCGAACCATTGAGAGCACATGGGATATGTATAATTATTAATAAACAATAATATTAATAATATTCATATTTTGTATTTATTATCTTTTTCTAATTTTTGTGGGGTTTTTAGTTATTTTAATTTTTATGTATTTTAAACTATTTATATTTTTAACTTTTTTTATTTTTTATTTTTCTATTTTCATTTTAATAAATAATATATAATTATATATAATAACAGTACTAATAGATTTAGTATTAGTATAAAGTATATATAGTATATATAGGGGTTTATATGTCTAAATATATATAAATATAGTCAAAATGCATAAAGTAACTTTTTGTATTTTTAATATTTCTCTCTATTCTTACTAATTTTATATAATTTTTACTAATTTTTATGTGCTTTTATATATTAAAATTTACAAAATAGTGAGACAGGTAAATAAGCCAAATGTTTTGGGGTTTTAAAAATATATAATAGTCTTAAAATTCCTAAAACTATTTTTATGAAGAAAATATAAAACTTAAAACATTTTTTGGATTTTATATGATTTTTTTCTAATTTTTCTAAGTTTTGTAAGGTTTTATATTTCTTATGGTTTTATTTTTATATTTTTTTATGATTTTAGGTCTAAAAGTAGAATATATATTGATATAGCCATTCCATTTATTGGAATTTTAAAAGTATTTTTATATTTTTTGGATTTTAGTAAATAAATAATAATTAAAATGCTCTTTTTTATTTTTAGTAAATGGGAAATAAATACCAAACACAATACTATGTGTTAACAAACTTGATTTAAGGTAATTATAGAAATTATCCCATTATAGAACAAGAACAATTATATAAAAATACAAAAGTAAGAAATAAAATGTAGCCTAATAGGGATATGATAGAAATTGAACAAAATGCCATGTGCTTGCCTGCAATATTTTCCAAAATATTACAATTACTAAATACAAATATCCAAACCTACAAGGGCTTGGGTGCAAAAATACTAGGTGCCTCACACGGGTGACCACGTGAGGTGACCTGGCAGTGGAACTAAACGAAAATAGGCAATAGTTTTAGGGTCCCTTTGGAAATATTACAGAAAGGTTTAAATGTTGTTTCATATTTATTAGACTACTTGAATAATAAAAAAGTCAGCGAGGATCTAAGTAAATTACCCCTTAAGGGCACTCATCGACGGTGGGCATGGCAACATGTAGGCCTACTCAATTATCCTGATTGGGCGGTTGATGCGGACGATGGTTCACCTTGATATGGATGACCTAGATTAGACCTGGGTTGTGGCTTTGATCTAACAACACTCGAGTGCCTTGCAATAATACGCAAGAATACCACCCTAGGTATGACTTTATTGGCATTATCTTCGAGCCTACGTATCCTTCATCAGCTCCAACAAGCTCTACACCTCATTGGAAGCTGGAAGCGTCTGTTGGTGATCTTCAAAAGTGTCAAGGGACCTAAAAAACCACATAATCTATTATTCTAAAAGAAGAATAATGTCGTTGAATCAATCAGATGAAATTTTAACAGATTTATTGTTATTATTATACTCATAAACAAGATGTTTATAGTGTCAAGTACAAGAGTGTCAACTTAGGGAAGCAAACAATTGGAAACTAGGGTTAAAACATAGACAAGCTAAATTAAAGGTTTCCTATTTTTTATTTTTACGTATTTTTCTATACTTTTATTTGTATTTTAATGAATTTCATATAGTTTTTTATGATTTTAAGCATTTTGTAAATATTCAATTTTAGAAAATTTTTTACATTTTTATTTGATTTTTACTATATTATACTTTTCTATTTTTTATGAATTTTTAAATGGCTTTTAGATTTTTTATAGACTTTGATTTTTTTTAGCGTTGAGAAATGATTTTTATTGATAATATATTTTTATTTAGGATTTTAAGATTGAAAATAATTTGAAAATTTTTTATTTTATTTTTATTGGAAAGTTGGTAAAATTATCTTTAAAATTATATGTAATACGTATTTTTTGTGATTTTTATTGAATTAGTTATGATTTTTCAAAGTTTGAATGAATTTTATATTTATTGGTTTTAATATATGATTTTTATTTTGTTTTGATTTTCTATGTTGAATATAGCAAATATACTAAAGGTATTTTTTATTATATTTTTAAGAGTGTTCTTATATTTTTTGAATTTTTAAAGTTTGTTATATTTTTATGTATCCTAAAATGATTGATTAAAAACAGAAAGTAGTTTTATTTTGCAAAATACTATTTAATATTGTATATAGTATAATTCTTGTATTCAATATGTATTTTTATTATATTTTTTATTTTATTTTTATTTTATCTATATTATAATATGTAGTGTATGATATGTTGTTAAGGGTATAGATGTTATTGTTTTCGAATTATAAGGTGCTCGCTTGAATGTGTAAAAGCTACGAGGGCTTTCGAAGCAATATGCCCAAGGATCACACACAACTCACATGCTCTTCCAGCGGTTGGGACTTCTTTGGAATTTGAATAAAGCGTAGGGGGGATGTATACAACTAACCCACAAAATATCCTCACCGCAAGTGAGTTGCGCATGAAATGCTAGAGTGGTGGGCATTTTAGAAGCGGCGTGTGTTGCTTCTTCGGTCATTTATTTTGAGTTTGATCTGATGGCTAGGATCTAATCTAGATTCCCAAATGTTCATCCCCTAAACTTGTAGAAAGAAAAAAACTTGAGGTGGGCAGTAGTGGCTCTCGACGATTCTCTAGAGATGAGTGCTGACGACGACTCCGAGGCAGCGATGCTACGGTGCTTCTCAATCGACGAGTGATGGCAATCTGATATCTCGTTGCTCGTTGTCAGGTATATGATGATCGAGGTATGTTGCTTGAAATGATGTTGATGCTAATGCTCCGTTGATTTCTATTGTTCCAGGTAGTGGATATACTTGTTGAAGCTCTAGATCAGATTTTGCACCTTTAGGTAGTTCTCAGGAGCAACGATTGCTTCGATCTACGAGTAGTGACTCTCCATGCATGTGATTTCAGATCTATGGTTGTGTTGAAACATCTTCATGTGACACTCAAGTGCGATCTGATTTGGTTGCGTGTGGATCTAATGTTGGCGGTTGCTAATCATGCTCCAGGAAGTCTCGTCTTGATCAGGGCATGTAAAGCAACTTCAAGTTATCACTTAGAAAATTCCAGATTCTTCGATGATCAGATGCGAGATCAGTGAACAAACTGTACGATGAAATTAAGGCATGAGGACTCAATCCTCGGTCGATCGTCAGAGACAATGAAGACTGAATTAATTTCTCCTAGAGGCAGTGAGGATAAAGAGCAGATGATATGCACGTGAATCAGATAAAGGTTAGTGGATGATCTATGATCGGTGAATGTGAAGATTGTTGATCTATGATATATGATCAAAAAAAAGAAAGATGTAATAGCGTCTCGCAGATAACCCTCAGGGAACCATGCAAGCTAAACAGTGAGTAGTCGGAATAGTTCCCGTCCTTGTGAGGGTCCTCAACGAGAGCAGACACAAAGGAGTCAATTAGAATGGTCTCGGTAGATGATAGATCGGCTACCTAGCAGAAGAGACTGCATGATCTAGAAAGGTGTCATAGTCTCTCGCAGATAACCCTCAGAGAGCACTATGAACTAGGCAAGGAACAATCAAAAATGTGACACTCATCCTTGTGAGGACCGTCAAGGAGAGAATACTCAAAGGAGTCCATGAAATTAGCCTCGTACACTGACAAAACGGGCAGACAATCAGACAGGGAGGCTAAGCACTCAAATCAGATGACTCGATTCCGTGCTCCAACAGATAGGTAGCACAAGCAGTGAGGGAAGCCGAGCGTAGAGAAATTGTTGCATCCTCCCGCAGATAGTCCTCATGGAGGAATGCAAACTAAGTCAATCAAGTCTTGGGATTGTTGGCATCGCATTTCAGGTCCTCAAAAGCAATCAATCAATCATCAGGAGGGCATAAGATCATGTGAGGATAAAAAGTCAACCAGTTCAATTAGAATATGTCGATCAAATCAGTTGAGATGCTCAAAATATCACCAGGAATTCTCGAATTGGCACAGGTGTATGGACAAGTCAGGAGATCGAGGAAGGAAGATTCAGGAAGATGAGTTAAGTCATGTAGGTCCCAATCACCATCACATTGAAGAACATAAGGATATAGTCAATCAAACCATAGAATCAATATGGAAGGAACCGCGAAAATCTGGCAATTAATCATAGCTCATGAAATCATCATCAAATCATCATAATGCATCACATCCTCAATCTGATGTGCGAGATCTAAAATCCTCAAATAAGCATCACACCTAGTAATCGTGCAAATCATCAAAATCATCAATATGCTCTATGCACATGTCAGAATCTGATCCACCAAGAGTAAGTCATAAACCTCGACATGGGCTACACCTACAAGCACAGTAATCCCGGGTGATATAAGGAATGATACGGGGTACCCGAGGAGGGTTGTCAAGATGAAAGCAAAAACAACCAAAATTGTGGTTCAAGGAGAGACTCTACTCGAACCGAACTAGATGTGGGTGATATGGGTAAAGAGAAAAGCCGTAAAATCTGGTGTAGACAATGAAGCTCATGACCCAATCTCCACTCGATGCAAATGAGGAGATGGATATATATATATATATATATATTATATAAGACAGGTACAGACACTCAATGATAAAAAATACACACATATGTGGGACCTACAACTCTAAGAGAGATGAAAATGCAAATGGATTCAAATAATAATCAATACACAAAGAAAAACCTCAGTTCATCTACTCGATAGAGTGAAGACCGAGATGTGGTCTTTTTATCTTTTCAATTTTAGAGTTAGGTGATCATCAAAAAGTTCTACAATCTGAAGACAGGCTTTGGATTTGGGCGCTAATCCGTGGCATGTACGTAGGAATAAAATGCACAAACGAGGAGGGGTTGCTCTCCCCAAAACAATGAATCCATTACATTTTTATTTTAAAGTCCAATAGAGTTAACAGTTCCAATTTTATTTGGGTTGTCACTTTTTTTGGTTATTTTTTCAATGCACATCCTATCAGTTTTCCAATTCCATTTAGCATCCTATGTGAGAAAAATCGGAGGGAGAAGATCGGAAAAACCATGCAAGTCGGAAATCAATGATGCATGCAAAGTTAGAAGACTTACAATGCTTTCTAGCTTTTCTCCATGCGAGATGCATAACAGAATTTAAAAATCTAATTATATGAGATTCACTCCGACAAAATCGCCCTAGGTGAGAAATTGTTATTATCGTGAAGCACAATATGTTAATTATTCATAGACAAACCCAACAGTCAGATCTTGGAGACATCTCAGTGCCTGCCACAACGGGTCCTGCTAGCGATGTATGATGTCTCTCACGGCGCGCAGGTTCGAATCTAAATAATCAACATTTATTATTTGACTAATTCCATAAGTGAATCTATAGGTACATGGAATATATATTAGGCTTTGGACCTTAATCTATCGAGCAAGGAATTCCTAAGTTAGGGCTCATTCACACAAAAAATAAAAATAAAAAATAAAGACGAAAATGCATCAAAACCGTCAAATCCATCAAGGGAACAATCCCTTAGGCAGTGGACCTTGGGAAGTCTGAGTGTGGCTGAGAATCTTGAATTATTACAATTATATAGGTCACTCTCTCATATAAATATACATAATAATAATGCAAATATAATGGACTGCTTTGCAGAAATTCTCCTCCATTTTCCTTTGATGCTCTCTCCTGCTAGTTAGGTCTAAAGATCAGCTCCGCCTTGCTTGGGTGCACCAGTCCTCCTAGGAGGTCCTCCCTCACGTAGTGGTCCCTCACAGCAAAGTCAAATAGAGAAGAGTGGTCAGAGAAGTCATAATCAAGATCAAATAAGTAATGAAAAAAATAAATAAACAACATTAATAAATATAAGAATAAATAAGTGAACAAGAGATATAAATAAATAAAACAATCTCCAACTAAGCGGTGTTTCTCCCTGGCAACGGCACCAATTGATCCCAAGAATAATAATTGCGAGTCTAAGTATGTCTTACACAAGATGGAGACACAATCGATGTGGCAACTCGCGACTTTTAAAAAATCTTGGATTTGATAATAATTAACCTACAACAAGAATAAAGTAATTACATATCAAAAATTGTGGAGCTAAAATTTATTATAACTCTACAGCAAATGTGTATTTCAAGCAAGTACATATAGAGGTCGAACATAGGGAGCAAACGATAGATGGAGGCACAAATAATGCTCAAAACTTTGTCTTTTATCTCTTGTTCATGTTTATTGTTTTTGTGGGTTTCAAATTGTTAATTTTTTATTTTTATTTTTGGTTTTATGTTTTTGTATTTGATTTTTAATTTTGATACTTTTAAATTTCTTTTAATATTTTTATATTTTTTTTACATTTAAATATATAAGATAGATATTTACATGTAAGATACAAGGTATAAATAGAAACTAAATATATGTAAATATATAAAAATTGTTGACAATATGAGCCCGAGGCGAACCATTCCTACAATAAATGTTATTGTAATTAATGATTTATCAATAAAAGTTATTGATTATGTTTCACTCCCTTTCTGATATTGAATGAATGAATGCACTATGAGGTCACTCTGTACAATTAGGGTTATGTACCATGGCCAACTTGATAATCATACAGATGTTGATTCATTGACTAAATCATAGAGGCTGATGCTTGGATGAATATCTAAGGAGTTATATAGAGGACTCATCAAGCATCATCAATGATTAACAAGTAGTGATCTCCAGTCTGAGTGGGAGATGGCAATCCTATCTCATTAGACTTATATCTGATCGACCTCTTGATGCAGGTCCTCTGCATGGGAATATTGATTCGGAGGTATCAGATTAGTTGAGTCAATGAGTTGACTTAATGAGATCGAGATAACCAAAGACCTATGATGAATACTATCACATCACAAGCAAGCATCCTCTGACCAGAGACAGATGTATTGCTATATGTCTGAGTACGTACATTTGACAGACCAATAGGTTGATGACCTAATCAAGGTCTATATACCAGCGAGCTGGTGTGCATGTAAGGGCATATGAGTAATATGATCTCTCAAAGGGATCATACAGGTTCACTTGTGAACCGGGAGACATGAGCTCACTCATGAGGTATTGGGATTGACCAAATTCCATGCATGGTCATCATGCTTTAGAAGCATGATATGAATTTGAAGGTAAAGATATATGCTTTGTGAAAGCATAAGATCTATACCATATCCCAAGGACCAAGATTGAGAAACTTGATGATCAGACTATGAAGATGACAGTGTAAAAATGGTCTATATTTTCATGATCATGAGTCTTCCAGTATGCAGGATGTGCAGGTATTAGGAACACCTGAAGGGTGATTTGATCATAAACGATTGTATAACCATGACGCTTCCATTCCGAGGGAGTGATAAAACAGGTCTGTATTTTAGTGACTCCTTTCATTAGAGAAGTGACCTAATCTTAGTCCATATACTGGACATTGATATGAATGAGATTCAGATTCAATGAGAAGATTAGGTTTACGGTCTTGACTTAGTCAAGCATCTATGAGAGGTCCATGGGATCTGGATTTGAGATGTGATCTCAATATCCAAGTCACTATACGTGGAACAATACAATCGCCCTGTCCTTATCTCCAAGTATCTGAGGAGAAATAGCATTGTTCTTAAATGGTTTAAGAACAATTCCATAAGATCTAAGCAAAGAGAAGTTGATAATTAAATGTGATTTAATTATCATGATGTATGAGAAATTATCCAATATGATTAAATGTGATTTAATTATTATGAATAAGAATAATGTGGATAGTAATATCCAATTATTCATAATATGTTATAAATGTGATTTATAATATATTAGAGAGAGTTAAATATAATTTATATTAGTAGATTAATTATTAATGTGTATTGGATACCCATTGTCTAATTAATTGAAAATGTAAATTACATTTTGTTTTGGGTTGTGAATATGATTCACAATATTCCAATGTCAAGATTGCAATATTCCCAAAATTAATTGAGAATTATTTTTGGTGAATAAAATACCAACAAATAATTGTTAGAAAATAAGTTGAGAGAAAAACAAGGTGATGTGCAATCTCATGGGGATCCATGAGATTGCCCTCCCCATATGGGAAGGAGGTGGCGGCACCAATTCCTTTATGGAATTGGTGGCCGTCCACTCCCCCTAATGGGGAAGGTGGATCTCATTTGTTTTTCCACTCCTTATTTGGTTGGTTTAATTTGGTATTAATATATTTGATTTATCAAATATATTTAATCAAAATTAAATCACAAGTTGTTGGTTTTACCAACAACAATCATGACCATTGGATTGACATAAATCAATCTCATCCATTGATTTTATATGTCCCATGGATTGAGATCCATGGATCCCAAAACCCTATAAATAGAGAGGCATACCATGCTCTCTCTTTACACATGCTATTGTAGCACATATTCTCTCTCTCTCTCTTTCTCATACTCGACAGCCCTCTCTCTCCCTCTCTTCTTGGTGGCCGTCCACCTTGGTGGAGAGAATCGTCGACGCCCGCGCCATCGTGCTGCCGCTTCGATGCTCTGCGGTTCTTCGTCTACTTGGAGTGCTTCACTCATGAAGGAGACGTTTGATCTCGTGTGACGAGATCAGGAGCAACCGTGCTAGGATCATCTTGGATTGCGAGGACACCGCGACTCATCTTCGCGCTCGCAAGTCGTTACTCCGACGATCGGACTTGAGACCGGAGGTCTCTTCTCTTAGAGACTTGATCAACCACGCTTCAAGAGGTATTGCATTATACTTGCTGTGGTTATAGATTAAACGATTTGAGAATGGTTCTCGGATCATGTGGTTTCATCGGATAAAAAATTTTTAAATTCCGCAGCATTGAACAACTAGTACGACTAGTCGTTCTTCATCGTATCCGATACGACGATCACGCTTCCATGATGCGCTTGAGGATTTATCCATATCCTTCAAGTGGTATCAGAGCCTTAGGTCGACGGTTTCGAATATGATTCGAAAAACCGAGGACGACTTGGGTTCGTTTAGGTCGCGAAAGTTTTCATCGCATTTGATTTCGAAGATCTGTTTAGTAGATAAATTCGGCACTGTTAAATTGTTTAAACACGAATTTAATACTTGGATTTTGTTCCCCATTACTTAAGGAAACCATAGGAACTGAGTTTGCGTAAATCTGATTTCATATGCTCTAGTTATGGTTGTTTTAATGAACATGTATGCACTGTTGCGGGAACAGTAGATTTTAACATGATTAAAGAGTTAATTACTGTTATCATCTGCCTCAAATGCGTGCAACTCCACTTAGGTTCTGTCCTAAATCAAGTTAGCAATCTATGAAAATTGAGTTTGCTTAATTTGGATTTAAATTGATTGAGATATGTTAATTTTAGTGAGTAGGGGTCCTTACTGAAATTACATTCCTAATCTAGAACCAAGTGATTGTCAATTAGTGAAATTAAATTGTTAATTTCGTGAAATAATCTTGAAAATATTTGTGAAATATTGAAACATTATTATTTGCCTAATTGACTTGGCCCCAACCAATTAATTGATTAAGATGTGATCTGAATCATAATTGGAAACCACAATCTTTCAAACTTGATGCTTGAATAGGATTTGGGAATTTGTCTAGCAAATTTCCTTATAATCAAAAATGTTTTGATTATTACTATATGGTACAATTTTGGTTGAAGAACCGATGATCATCTCAAGTACAAATTAATCAATTTGGCATTATCCTTTCCCGAGGCGGATATGGTGCCTAGTCGGAGAGCATTGGGGTTGCGGGTTGCAACGTATGTGGTCTGTCCCACTCTCGTCGGTACTGACCATGACAGCGGGTAGGGCCGGGATAATATCTGAGGGATTAATATGTATTTTTCTAATTATTAAAATTCAAATTAATACGTATTTTGAGATATTACCATATATATATTCAAGTAAAATAATCAAGTTTGATTGATTGAATTGGATTGATAATTAATTTAATATGATTAAATTGATTATGTCCAATTGAAATACTCTAATATGATTAGAGCTAATAATTCCCTTGGAATAATTAATTATGTGAATGTGATTCACGGTAATTAATTAAAATTTGAATATGAGGTGGAGGATCACATAAGTGACATCCATGGTCTCCCGTCAAGGCGAAGGGTTTCGTCGCCAAATATTATGTGTAGGAGACGCATGTCCGAAGTGTCAGCTCCTGCATATGATCCATTTAGATTGGGCTCGTCGCTTCTCGAAAGAGTAAGGATGTATGCATAGTGACCCCAATATCGAGTCCTCATATTATTGGGGAGATATTGGATTGCGCATAGCGAGTTGTATTCCTGTTGACAGTTGGTTCAATTAATGATGGGTCAACATCACCTTAGGGGTGGTGGGCCCGGGTATTAAAGACCGAATTGGGAAAATGCAAGTTGGACTTGCAAGGCGGAATATGTTCCCGCTTCTCTTTATTGGAGTCATAAGTTCTCATATTATTGGGATATGACAAAGGTAAAGAGGAGATCCCAGTTCTTGCTTGAGATATATCAGTAAGTATATCTCCTACTTTGAAAGTGAATAAGGGAATAAACTTTCATAGTTGACATAGCAAGACTAATTTGATTTAAAATGCCTTAATCAAATAAAACTAAATTGAATATATGATTATATGTTCTAATATATTGCATTCTCAATTTTAGAAAATGAAATCCATGAACCCACTGAGCAGGCTTCTGGAGGTCAATCAGTTGACCGGACCAAATTACTCGGATTGGATCCATAATTTGGAGCTTGTACTCTTGGTGGAGCGCATCAGCTATGTGCTCTCTGAAAACAAGCTTGAAAACCCTAAATCCAAGGAAGATAAAGCATACAATGACAAGTATGATGAGGATCATGTCTTGGCTAGATGCTATATCTTAGGTTCTCTCTCCAATGTTCTTCAGAAACAACATGTGGAGATGAGTACTTGCCAGGAGATCATGCAGAACCTAAAAGATATGTTTGGTGACATTAACCGCACCCAGCAGTACAATGTTATGAAAGACCTCATTCGCTGCAAGATGCAGGAAGGGACTTTGGTCCGTGAACATGTACTCAAAATGTTTGGGTACTTGTCAGAGCTGGAGACTCTTGGAGCAACGATGGATGCAGACATGCAGGCTGACTTCATTCTGTTGTCGTTGCCCAAATCTTTCAATATCTTTGTAGTGTCATTCCACATGAATAAGTTGGAATTGACAAGTGTTGCCCTCCTTGCTCCATTAAAGTCCGCAGAGGACGTGATGAAGAAGGATGGTCCCACTGGCAGTGCAATGGTTGCACAGGTCAAAGGGAAGCGCGGTCAGAAGCATGGTTCTCGGAAGGGCCCGACCCAGAAGAGAAATAAGAAGGGATAAAGTGTTGGCTCTTCTTCCAATGCATCCACATTAATGGCGTCGAAGAAAACCGACGTCTGTCACCACTGCAAGAAGCTGGGGCACTGGAGGCGTAACTGCCCAGATTACCTGAAGTCGGTCGACAAAGGTAAAGCCCCAGCAGGTATAAAATCTACTTTTATCATTGAAACCAGCTTTCTCGTAGGACGAAAAGGAAGTTGGGTTGTTGATTCTGGTGCTTCTGTTCATGTATGCAATTTGTTGCATTTGTTTCAGGAAACTAGAAAACTTGAAGAAGGGGAGATAGTCATCCAGATGGGATCTGATGCAAGTGTTGCAACAGTCGTCGTCGGGACTTGTCGGCTATCATTATCTAGTGGTAGAGTCCTAGTACTTAAAGAGTGTCTTTATGTACCTGAAGTCAGGAGGAACTTAATATCTGTATCTAAGCTAGTTAGAAGTGGATATTCATTCCTGTTCAGTAATAAATTAGTCATAAATCATTATGATAAATATATTACAGATGGTATTTTGACTTCTGGAGGACTCTATGAATTGTGCATTAATGAACATATCATGAATGTTACAACCACTAATAAAAACTCTAAAAGATCCAGGAATAATGAAAATCATTCAAACATGATTTGGCATCAAAGGCTTGGTCATTTATCTGTTGATAGGATCAATAGATTGATAAAGGATGGACCTTTAGATTTTCTACAGGTTCAATCTTTACCTACCTGTGAACATTGTATTCGTGGTAAAATGACTAGGATGCCTTTCCGTAACAAGGTTACAAGATGCGAAGGTATTATTGACATAATACATACCGATGTATGTGGTCCCTTCAATACCGCGACTTGAAATGGATATCGATATTATTTGACATTTATTGATGACCATTCGCGATACGGGTTTGTCTTCCTATTACGTCATAAATATGAAACCTTTGAAAAGTTCAAAGAGTTCAAGGCTTTGGTTGAGAACCAAACTGATAGGAAGATTAAACGAATTCGATCTGATCGAGGTGGCAAGTACCTCTCTGATGAATTCAAGGAATACCTCAAAGAGAATGGAATTGTCTCCAATCTCACTACTCCTGGAACTCCCCAACTTAATGGTGTTGCTGAAAGACGCAATAGGACCATCATGGATATGGTTCGTTCAATGATGAGTAAAGCACATTTGCCACTTAGTTTCTGGGGATATGCAGTAGAGACTGCAATATATATCCTGAATAAGATTCCTAGCAAGTCTGTACCTAAGACTCCTCATGAGCTCTGGTATGGAACCAAACCTAGTGTTAAGCACTTGAGGGTTTGGGGTTGCTTGGTCCATGCAAAGAACGTGGACGCAAGTAAGCTGGAATCTCACACTCGTGAGTGCTGCTTCATTGGGTATGTTAGAGATGGTATTGGATACCAACTCTATGACCCTGAGACCCAAAAGGTTTTTGTCTCCAGAGATGTGAAATTTTGGAGGATGATTTCCTTAAAGGTCAAGATAAAAATGAAGTAGAGGAACTCATTGAATCCCCTGAGGATTATGAGCTTCCTAGACCAGAAACTGAAGAAGTAAATAAAGATGAAACACCCATACCTCTTCGGAGAAGTTCGAGGGTGGTTGCACCACCTGAAAGGTATGGATTCCATGTGTCAAGTGAAACTGACATTGATCCTACTTTATTTGATAAAGCACTCGTGGATCAAGACATGGATAGATGGATGCTAGCAATGAAGTCAGAAATTGACTCCATGCATAAGAATAGTGTATGGACCCTAGAGGATCCACCTAAAGGGGTAAGACCCATTGGGTGTAAATAGATCTTCAAGAGAAAGAGGGGACCTGATGGGAAAGTAGAGACTTTCAAAGCACGGCTCGTAGCCAAGGGCTACACACAGAGAGAAGGCATCGACTACGATGAGACATTCTCTCCTGTGGCTATGCTTAAATCCATCAGGGCATTGATGGCTATAACTGCATATCTTGGCTACGACATCTGGCAGACGGACGTCAAGACGACTTTCCTCAATGGATACCTCGAGGAGGATATCTACATGGAGCAGCCCCAGGGATTCATGACTGAGGATGGTAAAGTATGCAAGCTGAAGAAATCCATCTATGGGCTCAAGCAAGCTTCTCGTAGTTGGAACATCAGATTTAACGAAACCATAAAGAGTTATGATTTTGTGCAGAATCCTGATGAACCTTGTGTATACAAGAAGCTTAGTGGGAGCGCCATTGTGTTCATCGTGCTTTAGGTAGATGACATCCTTATCATTGGGAATGATACAGGGATGATGACCAGTGTGATGATTTGGTTGTCCCATACCTTTGAGATGAAAGATCTTGGAGAAGCCTCTTACATCTTTGGCTTGAAGTTGTTCAAAAACCGAGAAAAGAGGATTTTGGGATTGTCACAACATGGATACATTAAGAAGATTCTTGAACGATTCCGTATGGATAGTTCTAAGAAAGGATTCCTACCCTTAAGACATGGTATCCATCTGTCTAAAGGAATGGCTCCTCAAACTGTTGAGGAAAAGAAGGCCAAGGCTGGATGTCCTTATGCATCAGCCGTAGGAAGCTTAATGTATGCCATGATGTGCACTAGGCCAGATATCTGCCATGCAGTGGGAGTGGTAAGTCGTTACCAATCCTGCTATGGAGAACAACACTGGAATGCAGTAAAGAACATATTCAAATATCTAAAACGGACACAAGATTACATCTTGGTCTACAGAGATGGTGATCTCCAAGTCTTGGGATATACAGATTCTGACATCGAATCGGATATTGATGATCGAAAGTCGACATCAGGGTTTGTGTTCCTGTTGAATGGTGGTGCTGTGAGCTGGAGAAGCAAGAAGCAGGACACTACATCAGATTCAACAACAGAAGTCGAATACATTGCTGCATCGGATGCTGTAAAGGAGGCTGTGTGGTTGCGCAAGTTCGTCCAGGAGCTTGGCGTAGTTTCCTCTGATACTCCCATCCCTCTACTCTGTGATAACATGGGAGCCATTGCCCAGGCGAAGGAACCCAGATGGCATCAGAAGAGCAAGCACGTAGAAAGGAAATACCACATCATTCGGGAGATACAAAAGCATGGTGACATCATCATCACCAAGGTGGCCTCTGCCACATCATTCGGGAGATACAAAAGCATGGTGACATCATCATCACCAAGGTGGCCTCTGCCGACAATGTTGCTGATCCTCGTACCAAACCTTTGACACAAAAGGTTTTTGACCAGCATGTAATGAGTATGGGTTTAAGGATTGTTCCTGAATGGTTCTGAGGGCTAGTGGGAGATTGTTGACAACGTGAGCCCGAGGCGAACCATTCCTACAATAAATGTTATTGTAATTAATGATTTAATAATACAACTTATTGATTATGTTTTACTCCCTTTCTGATATTGAATGAATGAATTCACTATAAGGTCCCTCTGTACAATTAGGGTTATGTACCATGGCCAACTTGATAATCATACAGTTGTCGATTCATTGATTGAATCATAGAGGTTGATGCTTGGATGTATATCTAAGGAGTTAGATAGAGGACTCATCAAGCATCATCAATGATTAACAAGTAGTGATCTCCAGTCTGAGTGGGAGATGGCAATCCTATCTCATTAGACTGATATCTGATCGACCTCTTGATGCAGGTCCTCTGCATGGGAATATTGATTCGGAGGTATTAGATTAGTTGAGTCAATGAGTTGACTTAACGAGATCGAGATAACCAAAGACCTATGATGAATACTGTCACATCACAGGCAAGCACCCTCTGACCAGAGACAGATGTATTGCTATATGTCTGAGTATGTACATTTGGCAGACCAATAGGTTGATGACCTAACCAAGGTCTATATACCGGCGAGCTGGTGTGCATGTAAGGGCATATGAGTAATATGATCTCTCAAAGGGATCATACAGGTTCACTTGTGAACCGGGAGACATGAGCTCACTCATGAGGTATTGGGATTGACCAAATTCCATGCATGGTCATCATGCTTTAGAAGCATGATATGAATTTGAAGGTAAAGATATATGCTTTGTGAAAGCATATGATCTATACCATATCCCAAGGACCATGATTGAGAAACTTGATGATCAGGCTATGAAGATGACAGTGTAAAAATGATCTATATTTTCATAATGATCATGAGTCTTCCAGTATGCAGGATGTGCAGGTATTGGGAATACCTGAAGGGTGATTTGATCATAAACGATTGTATAACCATGATGCTTCCATTCCGAGGGAGTGATGAAACAAGTCTGGATTTTAGTGACTCCTTTCATTAGAGAAGTGACCTAATCTTAGTCCATATACTGGACTTTGATCTGAATGAGATTCAGATGCAATGAGAAGATTAGGTTTACGGTCTTGACTTAGTCAAGCATCTATGAGAGGTCCATGGGATCTGGATTTGAGATGTGATCTCAATATCCAAGTCACTATACGTGAAACAATACAATCACCCTGTCCTTGTCTCCAAGTATCTGAGGAGAAATAACATTGTTCTTAAATGGTTTAAGAACAATTCCATAAGATCTAAGCAAAGAGAAGTTGATAATTAAATGTAATTTAATTATCATGATGTATGAGAAATTATCCAATATTATTAAATGTGATTTAATTATTATGGATATGAATAATGTGGATAGTAATATCCAATTATTCATAATATGTTATAAATGTGATTTATAATATATTAGAGAGAGTTAAATATAATTTATATTAGTAGATTAATTATTAATGTGTATTGGATACACATTGTCTAATTAATTGAAAATGTAAATTACATTTTGTTTTGGGTTGTGAATATGATTCACAATATTCCAATGTCAAGATTGCAATATTCCTGAAATTAATTGAGAATTATTTTTGGTGAATAAAATACCAACAAATAATTGTTGGAAAATAAGTTGAGAGAAAAACAAGGAGATGTGCAATCTCATGGGGATCCATGAGATTGCCCTCCCCATATGGGAAGGAGGTGGCGGCACCAATTCCTTTATGGAATTGGTGGCCGTCCACTCCCCCTAATGGGGAAGGTGGATCTCATTTGTTTTTCCACTCCTTATTTGGTTGGTTTAATTTGGTATTAATATATATTTTATTTATCAAATATATTTAATCAAAATTAAATCACAAGTTGTTGGTTTTACCAACAACAATCTTGACCATTGGATTGACATAAATCAATATCATCCATTGATTTTATATGTCACATGGATTGAGATCCATGGATCCCAAAACCCTATAAATAGAGAGGCATACCATGCTCTCTCTTTACACATGCTATTGTAGCACATATTCTCTCTCTCTTTCTCATACTCGACAGCCCTCTCTCTCCCTCTCTTCTTGGTGGCCGTCCACCTTGGTGGAGAGAATCGTCGACGCCCGCACCATCGTGTTGCCGCTTCGACGCTCTGCGGTTCTTCGTCTACTTGGAGTGCTTCACTCACGTAGGAGACGCTTGATCTCGTATGACAAGATCAGGAGCAACCGTGCTAGGATCATCTTGGATTGCGAGGACACTGCGACTCATCTCCGCGCTCGCAAGCCGTTACTCTGACGATCGGACTTGAGACATGAGGTCTCTTCTCTTAGAGACTTGATCAACCACGCTTCAAGAGGTATTGCATTATACTTGTTGTGGTTATAGATTAAACGATTTGAGAATGGTTCTCGGATCATGTGGTTTCATAGGATAAAAAAATTTTAAATTCCGCTGCACCGAACAACTAGTACGACTAGTCGTTCTTCGTCGTATCCGATACGACGATCACGCTTCCATGATGCGCTTGAGGATTTCTCCATATCCTTCAAAAATAGCCAAAAATAATTAATATAACATTTTTTACTTTTTATATTTTTCTACTTTTTTTATTTTCCCTAGAATTTTTGCTAATTTTTATGTATTTCTAAAGTCAAAAATATCCTGGAGTATGGTTTCAAGAATATGGGACATTCTTTTGGAGCAGCTTGATGGTGGAGGATTCTGCCATTGCGAAATTCTCCTTAAAGCTAGGTGCTTTGCATCACAAATTACTTTTTTTCATTACGTAATCTCGCATGGCTAGGGAATAGAGGACGAGTCAGGTGCAGGAGCATTGGAACGGCTTGACTTGGTGGAGTATGATAGAGAGCTTGATGAGTATGAGCTCATTAGTCGAGGGGTGGTGTAGGAGATTTTTGATGAGGATGACAGAAAGAGGGAGATGGAATGGAGGCAAAGGTAATGCCAGATGTGTGATAACCGCCCGAACGACTAAGGTAAAGGTACAGAAATAAAGGTCGTCGCGACCTCAATCACTCGGGCTAAGTATATCAAGAAAAATATCGAACCGCGAAATAAATCAGAGATCAAAACACGAAGTGCGGTCCTAGCTATGGGATTAACCTGGTATCGCACCCAGGGTCGAACACAAGGAGCACAGATTGGCCTTGCGGCCTACGATGTAGTCAGAAATCCGAGAGAGTATTTTTTAGTGTTTTTAAGGGTTTTTATATTTTTTTAGGATTTTTGGAATATAAAGAAAACAGGAAAAGCACACAAACAATGAACTTGAACAATTTATTTAATGTACTAAAAAGCAAGCAAAAATTCAGACAAAAATATTTTTATGTGTTTATGTTTTTTTATGTTTTTTTGGTGAATTTTTGAGATTTTTCTGATGTTTATTTTATTTCCTAAAAATCAAACAGTGCGAAAAGCAAGGGGTACTGTCCAGCCAGGCCCAAAACCCAAAGATAAAATATCTAAGGATCTCAAAGGGACCTGGAGGTAATTTCCCTGTATACTAGAGAAAACAAGGAAAATTTGAGCACCAAAATTATTGTTTTTGAGTTTTTAAATTATTTATTATGATTTTTAGGAGTTTTGAGGTGTTTTTAAGTTTTGAGGGTTTTTACTCAATGAAAAATAGCCAAAATTGGCTAGAAAATCAAGGAACACAAAATGAACAGTAACTAATTTTTATGGAATTTTTAAAAGGGTTTTGATATTTTTTTGGGGTTTATGACTCTGAACAGTAGCAAAAATAAGGGTTTTTGAATTTTTAAAAATAGCAAATGAAATCAAAAATGTCCTCAAAAATTCACAAAAATTCTACACCATGGCAGGAGCCATGTGTCTAATTTTCATCGAATTTGGAGGTGATTTGATATTTTATTCAAAAATAAAGGAGGGGCACTGTGCACAGGGACCAAAGTGCAAATACCCAAAGTTCTGGGGGGTCTGGTGCAAAATACCCAAGAAATCACGCGCGAGGCGCGTGTCTGGGGCACTCAGGGACCCAAATGTAAGAAAAATAAGTTCCGAGGGCTTATTGGTAACAAGTACCAAAAGTCCAGGGGCTTATCTGCAAAATACCCAAAATAAAACGCACATGTGGAAATAAATCACGCACAGGGGTATAAATGCAAATAAGTAAAAGATTTCATTCACTAAAGAACATCCAGAACTACAGGGGTCTCTATTGCAAATAAACCAAAATATCACGTGTCGATGCACGTGTCCACAACTGGCAGGGGTATAAATGCAAATACGAGAAAGTACGAGGTTTAATATGCAAATATCCCAACGTAAATAAAATTCCTAAAATATTTACAGGACTGAAAGCAAACACATAAACTACGAGGGGGCCTAAGGTAATTTACCCCTTTATTAAGTCGAACCGATGGATGAACGCCACGTGGATAAATGGACGGCTGAGAAGGGGGTGGCGCCCAGGGCTCCGGTCCTCGACTGTGATCCGACGGTCCAGGTGCTGCCACGTTGCAGATCGAACGGTGGACGGACGACGAGGCCGAGCTGCGCTGGATCGACGGTGGAGATCGACCCTCGAATGGATCTGACGGTTGAAGCTGCTCCTCAAATGGACGAACGTGATTGGATCTGGAGCTCGGGGGTTAATCGGACGGCGGAGGAGGATGGTGGACGAACAGGGCTCCGGCGAACTTCGCCGGACTCGTGGCGGCGCTGGTCTCCTCGTGGACGCTCGCTGAAGGTTGAAGAAGGAAGCTGCGAGCCCTCCGCGTCTAATGGAGCCCTCCGATGGCCCAACCGATCCTCTGGGAGGTCCGGCGAGGTCGGCGGAGGTGGAGCAGCTGGACCAAGTGGTCCAAGCCCTCAGATGGGCTTGGATAGACCTGCAAAGTATCCCAGCAAACTCGCGGGTCGAGGGCAAAGTGCCTCGACCCTGTTAGGCGTGGTGAAGGTGATCGGGGAGGCGAAATGGGCAAGCTCCGGCGAGGCGATGGACGGAGGAGCTCGAATCCCAGCTCCTGTGCGAGCTGGGTTGGGCGAAGGGGTGAAGAAGATGCGGAGAGGTCTGGCGAAGACGATGGTCGGGTCGGAATGACAAATGGGGTATCGGAGGTGGCTGGCGACGGCGGCGGAGCTACGCTAACAGTAAACTAAAAATCGAGATTTACGCTAAACTATGGCCTAAAGGATCTACCTGGGTGGTGCGGAAGACTGTGCTGGAGCTTAGCTAGCTCTCGGTCGTAGCCTCGAAGGGCGTCAAGGCCTGAGGCTCGAGCTCCTGCAAGCGGCGGAGCACGGCGGCGCGAAGCTGCCGGATCGATGGTCGGGGCACCCTCTCCTCACTGCAACAGGGGCAAACGCGAGCTGTCACCTCGGTGATTGCTCTGGAGGTCACGGGAATGAAAGTGGCGAGCCAAAGATGAGGCGCGGAGGCGGCGGAGGTCGGGATATATATGGAGACAGGGCCGATTAGGGTTGAGTGGAGGCAGCTATGGAAGGCGTGGATCCCACGGCGAAGGATCTGGCGAGGATGTCGGATGAACGGCGAAGAATCCGGGCGCGGGGTTCGCGGGGGCGACAGGCTGGAGACGCGTGGAGAAATCGACGAAGTCGGGTCGGGCGCGAGTCGACGCAAAAGGAAAGAGTCCGCGGGGGAGTTGATCGGGGTCAACAATCCCCCGTGGACCAATCAGGAGCTGCCACGTTTTTATTTTTTGTTTATTTAATTTAAGGTAGAAAAAGGCCGAATTAAGAAAAAATCAAAACATGAAATATTTTTCTTTTATTTTTTTCTATTTTTTGGTGATTTTTAATTAATTTTTGGAAATAAAAATAGGGTAGCTATATATATAGGTATATGTACACTATATAGATTTTAATTTTTGATTTTTTATTTGTTATTTTTATGTATTTTTATGCCCATTTTATATTTTATTTATTTACATCATAAAATAAAGAACAAAATGGTATTTTTATTTTATTTTAATTATTTATACACAAGGGTGAAATAAATAGTTGTATACATTTATATACATGGTATCTATACAATGTATTTTTGTATTTTTAATTTTGTAATTTTTATTTGATTTTTGTTTTGTTTCTTGTTATTTTATGTATTTACAATATGTAACATAGAATATTTACAAAAAGTTTAGAAAATAATTTTATTTATTTATAGGGTTAAATAAATACATGGGTGATGGTCTATGCACATGGTGGAGGGATATTTTTGGTCTTTTTGGTTTGTTTTAAATTTTTTTTGTTTTGTTTTTAAGAGTTTCTAAATATATACAAAATATGTACAAGCATATTTTTGGGTGAGGAAAATATAATTTTATTTATTTACAAAAGTATGTACACATGAGCTCCTATCTCCCTCTACTTTGGCTTTTATGCGGTCAGGCCCATGCTGAGCCCTCCCTTGGGTTAAGTTGCTCAATATTTATTCTAAATATTTCCCTCTTTTTCTTTTTACTCTTTATTCTTTTATTTTTGCACAAAAACATGCTAATTACAGGTTTTTACACAATGCATGCTTTTGGTAATTATTTGTATTTACACATATCTACATGTATTTGCAAAGGTTTTTGTAGCTAAAATAGGAGAATAAAGAGTGAAGAATGGGTATTCATCACCCCCTATGCTTTAACTTTGCTAGTCCCTTAGCAAACACTTATTTGAAAAAGAAGTGAAAAAGAAAGAAAAAGAAAAAGAAAAAGAGGATGTACATGGATCAAGGTTGAATTATTAAACTTTCCTTCATTAACTTGAAATATGGAGCTCGATCAGATCTTTGGATTATTAATGTGTCGGAACCTTATTTAGACTTAAGCTTAAAACTCAACAGCCTCCAAGTTCCACCAATCTATGGGCAAGACTCCTCAATAAACCAGATCAGAACAAGTCTACATACACAAACTCTAATGACCATGAATCTTTCCATGCGGTGTAAGTGATATGTGGCTCCCCACCTCAGAAGTAACAAAGAAACAGCCTCCCTCAACCTGGTAACTCTAATGCCTCGGTCTAGCAACTCTTTCCTCGAGAAGCGGGGTATTCCCTTCTAAGTTCAAGTGCAACCGGCTCAAGAAGAGGGGGTAGAAGTATAGAGTTTTGGAAGCTTAGCCAGTGTAGCTAAGTCTCCCGCTGCAAGCTTCATGAGATGTACCATTGATACCATAAGCTTTTGCTTTATTTGATTATGTACACTCCGGTGGGGTTATTAAATTTTCAATCCGACCCACCACTTTTTTGGAGTTCTTTTTGCATTTTTGCATTTTTTTTCAAGTGCTTCTGTACAACATATCTACATGGTGCAGCATAGATAAGAAATTTTCCTCTTGAGCCAGTAGACTATCCCTCTTTTGAAGCTTTATTGCAACCCACAGCTTCTGTCTTTAGCCTTCATCACCACTAGACCAAGTTGAGGTGCACTTCCTTCACTATAAGAAGAAGAGAGGTTCCGCCTAGAAGTACTACCCTCATATGCTACCCCAAGCCAAAGGAAACTGTCTCCTCACCACCTCATCCGTGGAGAGCCATGTGTAAGTGCAAGTGCAAGTCAAGCCATTGTCTCTAAGAGTCATGCGTGTGTTGTTAAGTGCTCTACTTAGGCTCATCAAGATGACATATGCTCATAGCCTAGTGGACTCAAAGAATTAAGTCCTTATGGACCTGAAAAGCCTTAACCCTAAGTCCTATAAGGTTCCTCTTAAAGTTAAGTGGATTAAGATCTTTTTCAAGCTCCATTTCTCAATTTAATTCCAGGCTTAGTTTAAATGTCAACTCTTATCCAGGAAAAACTATATACATATATGTACACAAGATGCTATTTACAAATGTTTTACAATTATGCAAAATTTTTGAAAAATGTTTTGAAATCATGAATAACTGATGCATGAGGTGCAAGTTTTGCAAAGAGATATTTACAAACATTTACACAAGATTTTTGCAAACTTTTGATTTTCAAAACATTTTGGAAAAATTTTGTACTATATACATAATTTTGATACAAAATATTTACACAAGCTTTACACAAAAGATTTTTGAAATCATTTTTACAAAAATACTTTGTACACTAGCTATGTATGTGCAAGATAAAAGAGGTTTATGTACATGAAAAATTTTTAAAATTTTGTGATTTTTAGCCATTTTATTTATTAACACACTCACACAAAGTACGAGTTATGGCTAAAGTATATATGAAATATATACACACACCCCCTATACTTAGCTCGAACGATGTCCTCAGAGTGATCAAGAGCGATGAAGAAGACATAACTCGTGCTTAGTAAAAGGGAAGTGAAAAGGAATGGCTAAGTACAGGAATGAATAAATGAATAGAATGAGAGGAACTCGGTGGTCTCCCCCTATACTTAGGATTAACTAATCCTAAGTATAGCAAGCTGTACATGAAGGGAAAGCCGAGTGAAGAAGATACAGAATCTGCCCCCCCCTATACTTAGGGTAAAATATCCCTAAGTATAGGCAGCAAAAACAGGAGCAGAAAGAATGAAAAGAATACTCGCAGGTCCGACATTCCCCCCTATACTTAGGGTAAAGTACATCCTAAGTATAGCATAATCACAGGATGAGAAGAGGGATGTGGGACTAAAGAATAGAATGATATGGACAACTGGATCTATACAGACGGAAGAACAGTGAGAATCAGGCGTGAGATGCAAAAGATGTGAGTCAAGAGACCACATCTCACGCAAAATGAATAGCGGCAATAATAACGTCCCGCGGCTCATGATCTAGAAATGGCTTGAGCCGCTGGCCGTTCACTCGAAAGGTACTCTCAGAAGATAACTCGGATATATCAATGCTACCGTTATTGTGTACCTTTCTGACCAAGTAAGGTCCCTTCCATTTGCTCTGTAGCTTTCCTGGAAATAATCGTAGCCTTGCATCAAACAACCATACTTTCTGTCCAATCTCAAAATGCTTGTGGCTGATATGAGAATCATGCCACTCCTTCACTTTCTCTTTATAATGTAGGCTGTTTGAGAAAGCTGTATCTCTAAGCTCTTCCAGGGCGGCTAACTCTGCCCTCCTCTGGTCTCCTACACCATCTGGATCCATAAGGATATCTGTAACTGCCCAAAGTGACTTGTGCCTCAGCTCAACAGGTAGATGGCACGGCTTGCCATAAACGAGGCGAAAGGGAGATGTGCCCAATGGAGTCTTGAAAGACGTCCGATATGCCCACAAGACCGAGTCCAAAAGCTGTGACCAATTCTTTCGGTCAGGGCGGACGACTTTCTGTAAAATATTCTTGATCTACCTATTCGACACCTCAGCTAGACCATTCGTCTGTGGATGGTAAGGTGTGGCAACACGATGGTCTATACTGAACTCGCTAGCAAGGGCCTTCACCTGGTCGTTGACGAAATGAGACCCCCCATCAGAAATCAGAACTCGTGGAACCCCGAACCGCGTGATGATGTGCTTTCTCAAAAATCTGCAAACTGTCCTCGCATCAGCAGCTCGGGCGGGGATAGCCTCAACCCAACGACTAACATAATCTACGGCCAACAGAATGTACTCAAATCCCTGACTCTTAGGGAATGGACCCATGAAATCGATGCCCCATGCGTCAAAAACCTCACAGAAGTGAATCGGCTGCATCGGCATCATATCACGCTGTCCACAAGTGCCCATCCTCTGACAGTCAGTACACCTCTTCACAAACTCATCAGAGTCCTTGAAGAGGGTAGGCCACCACAAGCCGGATTGGAGCACTTTCTGTGCCGTTCTTCTCCCAGAATGATGTCCTCCTGCCTCAAGCTTGTGGTAGTAAGTGAGGACACTATGATGCTCCTCCTGAGGAATACACCGACGCCAGATGCTATCCCCTCCTTCGTGGTAAAGGATGGGATCCTCCCAGTGGTAGGACTTGGCCTTCGCAAGGAAGGTCTCACGCCTCTTCCTGGGCCAATCTTGTGGGACTTTCCCAGCAACGAGAAAGTTCACAATATCGGCATACCACGGGAGTGAGGTGATAGCAAGGATCGCCTCATCTGGGAAGGTATCTCGAATAGGATCAATCTGCTCAGAATCCTCAGGCTGCTCTAGTCGGGAAAGATGATCCGCCACCACATTCTTGACTCCAGGCTTATCCTTGATCTCAATGTCGAACTCCTGGAGTAGAAGGATCCATCTAGTAAGTCTGGCCTTGGCATCCTTTTTTGACATGAGGTACCTGATGGCGGTGTGGTCAGTAAACAAAGTCACTCTAGATCCAATGATATACGATCTGAACTTATCTAGGGCAAACACTACGGCTAGCATCTCTTTCTCTGTGACCGTATAATTCTGCTGGGCGGAATCCAATGTGCGGCTAGCATAGTGTATGGCAAATGGAACTCCATCCCTCCTTTGTCCCAGCACTGCCCCCACGACAAAATCGGAGGCGTCCGTCATGATCTCGAATGGGAGAGACCAATCGGGTGGCTGAAGGACAGGAGCCTCAATAACACACTGCTGGAGAGTCTCAAAGGACGAAAGACACTTGTCATCGACAAGGAACTCGGTGTCTTTCGTCAAGAGATCAGTCAACGGTCGGGCGATCTTGCTGAAATCATGAATGAATCTCCTATAAAAACCAACGTGCCCCAGAAATGACCGTAGCTGCTTCAAATTGGACGGCGGTGCGAGTTTTCTAATGACGTCCACCTTGGCCGGATCAACCTCCATGCCCCTGTTGGAGATGATGTGGCCAAGCACCGTCCCTTGAGTCACCATGAAGTGACTCTTCTCCCAAGACAGAACCAAGCGGGTAGCAATACATCGCTGGAGCACTCGGTCTAGGCAGTCAAGACAGGAATCGAATCCGTCGCCGTAAACTGAGAAGTCGTCCATGAAGACCTCCAAACACTCCCCTACCATGTCCGAAAAGATCGACAGCATGCACCTCTGAAAAGTCGCAGGGGCGTTGCATAGCCCAAATGGCATGCGTCGAAAGGCGTATGTACCGAAGGGACAGGTAAAGGTGGTCTTCTCCTGATCCTCAGGAGCGATGGCCACCTGATTGTAGCCCGAGTACCCATCCAGGAAGCAATAATGGCTCTTCCCTGCCAGTCTCTCTATGATCTGATCAATAAAAGGCAGGGGGAAATGGTCCTTCTTGGTGGCCTGGTTGAGTCTCCTGTAGTCAACGCAGACCCGCCAAGAGGTGGGTACTCGTGTAGCAATCTCCTCTCCCGACTCACTGATCACAGTCGTGATGCCCGTCTTCTTGGGCACCACATGCAAGGGGCTAACCCACTTGGAGTCGGAAATGGGATAAATAAAATCTGCACTCCACCATTTTGATATTTCCTTCATGACAACCTCTCGTAGGTTGGGGTTCAGTCGCCGCTGGAACTCACGCGACGGCTTTGCCCCTTCCTCGAGATAGATATGGTGGGAGCACAACGAGGGACTAATCCCATGGAGATCTGCTATGCTCCATCCAATTGCCTTGCGGTTCTTTTCAAGAACCCCCATCAGACGGGATTCTTGTTCTCCAGTCAGATCGGCAGAGATGATGACTGGGTACATCTCAGACTCTCCCGCAAGGAATCGATACTTCAGCGAAGTAGGGAGCGGCTTTAGCTCTGGACAGCTGGGTGCTGGCAAATCTGGCTTCTGAAGAAGATGTGTGTATGCTGACAATTCTGCCAAATCTGCCTGGGAAAATGATAAAGAACTCTCACAAACTGGATCTGGAGAAGGCGGGTCCCCTTCATTGTCTCTGATCTGCTCTGCCTCTACCTCCTCCTCTGTAGGCTCAGGTGGATCCAGGTCTGGCATCTGATCATCACAATCTGCCCAATCAGATTCTGAATCCGAGGGATCTGTATCAACTGCGGTGGCATCAGTACCACCGTAGAGTAGGGTGGCCTCAGTACCACCATCACTGAAAATCGTGTCGCGATCAAGGTCCGACTCTGCCGAATCAATAGTATCCTGAACCAGGGCTGTGCTCTCCAGACTATCCTCTGCTATCATCTCTGCATCAGTTGTATCTGAATATGAGAGGATGGTCTGTGCTGCAGGGTCTGCCCAAGCTGCCTCATCATCTGTGATCACAAAATCACAGTCCTGGTGTATGTCTGGCTCTGTATCTGTCAGATGTTCTGAATCTGTACTGCCCTCTGAGCGAGATCTATCTCTGGCTCTGTGGTCCTTAATCGTCTCTATTTGTATACTCTCGCCCTGGACGCGAAAGAATACCTTCCCACTGTCATGGTCAGTCACTGCCTTGGCTGTGGCCAAGAACGGGCGACCGAGGATGATGGGGGAATAGGTCAACGAGTCAGGGGTCTCCATGTCCAGCACTACGAAGTCCACGGGGAATTGTAAACCCTGAATCGTGACGACAACGTCTCGCAACAACCCCTTTGGCCTCTTGACAGACCGATCAGCAAACTGAAGGTATGTCCTGCTCTGTCTAAGAGTGCCCAACTCTAAGTGGTTGAGAAGGGCTGCCGGAAGAAGGTTGATCGACGATCCGCTATCTAATAGAGTACGGTCGAACCTCTGCTCACTAATCTGACATCTGACATATGGGGCTCCTAAATCTGGCCTCTTGGTAGGCAGATGGTTCTGGATCGCGTAACACGTGGCTTTTGTCAACACATGAATCTCTGCGGTTTTGTTCCTCTTCTTCCTCCTGACTGTGGTTCTGTCTCTCAAGGATCACCGAAGAAGAGGGATGTGTTGCAAAGCCTCATGGAGGGTTAGCTGGATGTGAAATCGGTCTATCATGCTCTGGCTGAACTCCTCCTGCTCTCTCTTTTTTGGATCTTTTTCTCTTTTCTTCCCCTTCCCCAACTCAAGGGCTCTAGGAAAGGGGATCACAGGGTCCTTCTCAGATGAAGGACTAGGAATAGGCCTAGACGATTCGATGACCGGATCCTCACATACATCATTCACCACAGTGGGATCAGAAGAAACTAAACCTTTTCCTTTATTCAAAATAGAGTCCTGAGATACATTCATACGAGGAAAGACATCATCTCTATCAGAATGAATATTGGTGGCCTCAGTACCACCTCTAGTTGGCTCTACAACTAGACGTCTTGCGGCCTCAGTACCGCGGGCTGGCTCGGCTCTGCTGGTGGCGTCAGTACCACCTCCTCGATATGGTGAAGCGGCGGCCTCAGTACCGCCGGTGGAATCAGCATCTCTGGTGGCATCAGTACCACCGTCATCATCATGTGCGGCTTCAGTACCGCTCTCCTCTTCCTCATCTGGCGCTCTAGATGGATCCTCGCGTTGTCGCTCAGATGAGGCGCCGCCTGCTGATCTTCTACCGCTCCTAAGTGTGACAAAATCAGCATCAAATAGATCCGACGATATATCATCAAATGAGTCACTAGGAGTGGTAGGCTCAGTGTGAACTACCTGCTCAGACTTCCTCTTCAAGCTATTCGGATTAGGCTCGATCTGTGCAGGGATGGCGACCTTCCCTCTCATCAGGTCCCGCATCTCCTGGCGGAACTCGTCCATCTCCCGTCGAAATGTAGCCTGCTGCTCTGTGAAGATGCGGGCTAGATCATCCAAGGCGGGGCTCTCATGGGAGCCCGACGGGTTGCCTCTCTGGTAATGAGGCTGCTGGACCTGGTGCTGCTGCGGCTGAGAGGGGTAAGAGGAAGGATGCTGCTGCTGGTGAGCCTGCTGCTCACGTCTCCAAGTCTGTCCCTGCTGCTGGTAGGGACGAGGTACGAAGGATGATGGCTGGTGTGGCTGGTATGCTGGGGGCTGCTGGTGATCTCTCTGCTGGGAGTACTGCCCTCCCTGACCGGCTGGCTGCTGCTGGGACTGGTTACCCCCATTCCCCCACCTGAATCCGGGATGGTCTCGTCGGATCCCCGGCTGGGGACGGTCATACCAAATCCCGTTGACATCCATCAACAGCTCTGCATCGAAGGGGTCTGGCGGCAGTACTGCCAGAGGCTGATCCGGCTGATATACCACCATCTGTAAGTCTGGAGATGGTGGTGACTGGTAAGAGGGCTGCTGCTGCTGGTACGGCTCCGCCTGTACAAGGTGAACTTGTCTAGGCTGCTGCAAGGAGCTGGAGCGCTGGGACGAGCTGCGGCTGCCACCGGAATCGCCTCGCGACTGAAGACGGGGCTGAGAAGCCGTCTGTGTCTCCTGAAGACACAAGAGATGGGTCTTCACGTCGCTCAGAGTTTGTGCCATCTGCTCCATCTGAGTTATGCCCTGGCACTGCTTCTTCTCTATTATTTCCATGCGGTCCAACTTCTCGCTGATAATCCCCATGTCCGCAGCGGCCGACTCTGCCTGTGCGGCTGCAACTGCGGACGAACTGGATGGACCTGCATCAACCCGTGCTATCCGCTGGTACTGCACGGGTCCTGGCGGCTGCTGAGATCTCTGTGTGTACAACCGAGTCTGGGACATCACCATGTAATTTTCGGCCATCTCTTCGTAGATGGCCCAGACTTGGTTGTGGTCCTTGGCAAAGTAGGACCCGCTGCAAGAAGCATTCACCAGACCCTGAAGCTCTGGCGTCATCCCACTAAAGAAGCTCTGAACTAGGTTCGGCTTGGAAATGTCGTGGTGTGGGCATCTATCCAGAAGCTCTCTGAACCTCTCCCATGCCTCGTGAAACTGCTCGTTAGGGAGCATGGAGAAGTTGTTGATCAGGGCCCTCGCTGCATTCGTCCGCCCGAGTGGATAGTACTTGTTTAAGTACTCGGTGCGGAGCTGATCCCAGGTGTAAACAAACTTCCCTAAATGCTTCAGCCAGGCGGCTGCTCTATCTGCTAGTGAAAAAGGGAAGGCCATCATCCGAATCGTATCCTGGTCCACATGACGGTCGTGGACAGTGCTGCAGATCATCAAAAACTCCTGAAGATGGAGGTGGGGCTCCTCAGTGGCAAGTCCGTGAAAATGAGGAAGCATCTGCAGGGTATTCGGAGGGAACTTGAAATCCCCCACGATAGCAGGTACCACCACCCAATGGTGCATCAGTGTAGATCCGGGGTTGTGTAACTCCCGCATCGTTCTCGGTGGTCCTGCTCCGGCGGCGGCTGCCGCTGCGGCAGCCGCTGCTGCGGCTGCTGCGGCTGCTGCCTCTGCATCAGCATCAGGAATGTCCTCAGGCTCGCTCGGCTCGTCTCGCTCTGCTCGGAGTCGCTCCAACTCCCTTCTCATCTCAATCATAAAAGCTCCCTGATCGCGTAGCTGCTGCTGTACTGTCTCTAATGATGCGATCAGGGTGGAGTTGATCGCTCCCTGGTCTAATACAAAATGTTCGGGTTGGCGATCATCTGAACTGCCGGCTCCGGCCATAGTGACGTCTGCAAAATCAGATGAGCCCAACTCAGGTTCTGTCAAATTAATTCGTCTTTCCTCGGGCTCATGTCTCTCAGTAGCAAAAGAAAGGGGATCGAGGGGGAACAGGGTGGAATCGAACTCGGGCCCGGAGAGCTGATCTCGACTCTCACGGGCCAACCTAGATGGTGAAGTAGACGCGCCTGAAAGCGGTGCAGCCAGAGGCTGCCTAAGAGATCGTCTACCCATCATCTTGATCTGGCGAGTTGGGCGGATGGGATCTGGAGAAAATATGATCGCAAAGCAAACCCCCGGTTCACCAACGCAACACAATCTGAAGACCGTGAAAGCTCGGTCAATTTATCTTGTCAATTTTATTGGGTGAACACACAAAATATCAGAGCGCTTACGTGACCTGTTAGGATACCCGATGTTACTCCAACCGACTGGCCCGCACGGAAGAGTCGGTAGTCAGCTAGAAATAGCACCGGAGGGCTCTACCTAGGGTGCGGGTCACTCTCTCGCGCATCCAAACCATACAAGGAGGGGGTTGCTCTCCCCAAGACAATTTTTTTGATGTGAGTGTCTTCTAGGGTCAATAGTGTTATCCAGTCCCAATTTTTTTGTTTTTCTTTTTAAATTTTTTTTTCAAAATAAATACAAGCGGCCTAACGAATTTTCCGATTCTCCTGATGATTAAGCCAAAAACAGAGGGAGAAGACGAAAAAGCCGACGCGCGAAGAAATCAATGATGCATGCAGAGAAAGAAATGCGTACCTTGTCTCCAGCACTCTACATGCAAGTGATCCGCGCAGAATTTTAAAGACAGAATAAAACTACCTAAATGGTGCAGCGAGGAAAAACCGAGTCCTAGATGAGCAATTCCTAGCGCAGAACCGTTTAACTCAGTCACTCGCCCTTGATCCAAAGAGTCCGGTCTTGGCCCACCCCTCCTCTTCTCGACAGGTCGAGTTCAGGAGTAGCGCTTCCGGGGCAGGCTCGCGGCGCGTAGGCTCTCAGGAAAGCGACCAAGTTATTTTTATTATTTATTATTAGTAGGTCCAATTAACGATCTATAGGAACAGATAAGCAATTAAGTGTGGGGACCCTACTAATTACGGCACAAGCAAGAGAAATTCCTAAATCTAGGGGCTCGAGAAAAACCGCGTAAACACCGAAAAAGGCAGCTAGCTATCAAAACCGCAGAAAAAGCCGCGAAAATCCAAATGGGTCCCCCGAGCACACCGGTACTCGGCGAAACAGACCCGCTAAGTTACAAGTGTCCACAAATGTCCAAGTTCTAAATTATTACAAACAATATTGTTCTCTCTCAAAATAAAATTCTTCTTCCTCCTCTCCCTGTTGTTCTTCTCATGCGGGTCCTCAAAAAAATAAACTCCAAGTTGTCCACGCAGTACCTCGCACAAAAATCAAAGAGAGAGTGTCAGAGAACAATGATAATATAGAGAGACAATATGGAAAATGACTACAAAGCCGTGCTCCCCGGCAACGGCGCCATTCTGATGACCGCCCGAACGACTAAGGTAAAGGTACAGAAATAAAGGTCGTCGCGACCTCAATCACTCGGGCTAAGTATATCAAGAAAAATATCGAACCGCGAAATAAATCAGAGATCAAAACACGAAGTGCGGTCCTAGCTATGGGATTAACCTGGTATAGCACCCAGGGTCGAACACAAGGAGCACAGATTGGCCTTGCGGCCTACGATGTAGTCAGAAATCCGAGAGAGTATTTTTTAGTGTTTTTAAGGGTTTTTATATTTTTTTAGGATTTTTGGAATATAAAGAAAACAGGAAAAGCACACAAACAATGAACTTGAACAATTTATTTAATGTATTAAAAAGCAAGCAAAAATTCAGACAAAAATATTTTTATGTGTTTTATGTTTTTTTATGTTTTTTTTATGAATTTTTGAGATTTTTCTGATGTTTATTTTATTTCCTAAAAATCAAACAGTGCGAAAAGCAAGGGGTACTGTCCATCCAGGTCCAAAACCCAAAGATAAAATATCTAAGGATCTCAAAGGGACCTGGAGGTAATTTCCTTGTATACTAGAGAAAACAAGGAAAATTTGAGCACCAAAATTATTGTTTTTGAGTTTTTAAATTATTTATTATGATTTTTAGGAGTTTTGAGGTGTTTTTAAGTTTTTAGGGTTTTTACTCAATGAAAAATAGCCAAAATTGGCTAGAAAATCAAGGAACACAAAATGAACAGTAACTAATTTTTATGGAATTTTTAAAAGGGTTTTGATATTTTTTTGGGGTTTATGACTCTGAACAGTAGCAAAAATAAGGGTTTTTGAATTTTTAAAAATAGCAAATGAAATCAAAAATGTCCTCAAAAATTCACAAAAATTCTACACCATGGCAGGAGCCATGTATCTAATTTTTATCGAATTTGGAGGTGATTTAATATTTTATTCAAAAATAAAGGAGGGGCACTGTGCACAGGGACCAAAGTGCAAATACCCAAAGTTCTGGGGGGTCTGGTGCAAAATACCCAAGAAATCCCGCGCGAGGCGCGTGTCTGGGGCACTCAGGGACCCAAATGTAAGAAAAATAAGTTCCGAGGGCTTATTGGTAACAAGTACCAAAAGTCCAGGGGCTTATCTGCAAAATACCCAAAATAAAATGCACATGTGGAAATAAATCACGCACAGGGGTATAAATGCAAATAAGTAAAAGATTTCATTCACTAAAGAACATCCAGAACTACAGGGGTCTCTATTGCAAATAAACCAAAATATCACGTGGCGATGCACGTGTCCACAACTGGCAGGGGTATAAATGCAAATACGAGAAAGTACGAGGTTTAATATGCAAATATCCCAACGTAAATAAAATTCCTAAAATATTTACAGGACTGAAAGCAAACACATAAACTACGAGGGGGCCTAAGGTAATTTACCCCTTTATTAAGACGAACCGATGGATGAACGCCACGTGGATAAATGGACGGCTGAGAAGGGGGTGGCGCCCAGGGCTCCGGTCCTCGACTGTGATCCGACGGTCCAGGTGCTGCCACGTTGCAGATCGAACGGTGGACGGACGACGAGGTCGAGCTGCGCTGGATCGACGGTGGAGATCGACCCTCGAATGGATCTGACGGTTGAAGCTGCTCCTCAAATGGACGAACGTGATTGGATCTGGAGCTCGGGGGTCAATCGGACGGCGGAGGAGGATGGTGGACGAACAGGGCTCCGGCGAACTTCGCCGGACTCGTGGCGGCGCTGGTCTCCTCGTGGACGCTCGCTGAAGGTTGAAGAAGGAAGCTGCGAGCCCTCCGCGTCTAATGGAGCCCTCCGATGGCCCAACCGATCCTCTGGGAGGTCCGGCGAGGTCGGCGGAGGTGGAGCAGCTGGACCAAGTGGTCCAAGCCCTCGGATGGGCTTGGATAGACCTGCAAAGTATCCCAGCAAACTCGCGGGTCGAGGGCAAAGTGCCTCGACCCTGTTAGGCGTGGTGAAGGTGATCGGGGAGGCGAAATGGGCAAGCTCCGGCGAGGCGATGGACGGAGGAGCTCGAATCCCAGCTCCTGTGCGAGCTGGGTTGGGCGAAGGGGTGAAGAAGATGCGGAGAGGTATGGCGAAGACGATGGTCGGGTCGGAATGACAAATGGGGTATCGGAGGTGGCTGGCGACGGCGGCGGAGCTACGCTAACAGTAAACTAAAAATCGAGATTTACGCTAAACTATGGCCTAAAGGATCTACCTGGGTGGTGCGGAAGACTGTGCTGGAGCTTAGCTAGCTCCCGGTCGTAGCCTCGAAGGGCGTCAAGGCCTGAGGCTCGAGCTCCTGCAAGCGGCGGAGCACGGCGGCGCGAAGCTGCCGGATCGATGGTCGGGGCACCCTCTCCTCACTGCAACAGGGGCAAACGCGAGCTGTCACCTCGGTGATTGCTCTGGAGGTCACGGGAATGAAAGTGGCGAGCCAAAGATGAGGCGCGGAGGCGGCGGAGGTCGGGATATATATGGAGACAGGGCCGATTAGGGTTGAGTGGAGGCAGCTATGGAAGGCGTGGATCCCACGGCGAAGGATCTGGCGAGGATGTCGGATGAACGGCGAAGAATCCGGGCGCGGGGTTCGCGGGGGCGACAGGCTGGAGACGCGTGGAGAAATCGACGAAGTCGGGTCGGGCGCGAGTCGACGCAAAAGGAAAGAGTCCGCGGGGGAGTTGACCGGGGTCAACAATCCCCCGTGGACCAATCAGGAGCTGCCACGTTTTTATTTTTTTGTTTATTTAATTTAAGGTAGAAAAAGGCCGAATTAAGAAAAACTCAAAACATGAAATATTTTTCTTTTATTTTTTTCTATTTTTTGGTGATTTTTAATTAATTTTTGGAAATAAAAATAGGGTAGCTATATATATATAGGTATATGTACACTATATAGATTTTAATTTTTGATTTTTTATTTGTTATTTTTATGTATTTTTATGCCCATTTTATATTTTATTTATTTACATCATAAAATAAAGAACAAAATGGTATTTTTATTTTATTTTAATTATTTATACACAAGGGTGAAATAAATAGTTGTATACATTTATATACATGGTATCTATACAATGTATTTTTGTATTTTTAATTTTGTAATTTTTATTTGATTTTTGTTTTGTTTCTTGTTATTTTATGTATTTACAATATGTAACATAGAATATTTACAAAAAGTTTAGAAAATAATTTTATTTATTTATAGGGTTAAATAAATACATGGGTGATGGTCTATGCACATGGTGGAGGGATATTTTTGGTCTTTTTGGTTTGTTTTAAATTTTTTTTGTTTTGTTTTTAAGAGTTTCTAAATATATACAAAATATGTACAAGCATATTTTTGGGTGAGGAAAATATAATTTTATTTATTTACAAAAGTATGTACACATGAGCTCCTATCTCCCTCTACTTTGGCTTTTATGCGGTCAGGCCCATGCTGAGCCCTCCCTTGGGTTAAGTTGCTCAATATTTATTCTAAATATTTCCCTCTTTTTCTTTTTACTCTTTATTCTTTTATTTTTGCACAAAAACATGCTAATTACAGGTTTTTACACAATGCATGCTTTTGGTAATTATTTGTATTTACACATATCTACATGTATTTGCAAAGGTTTTTGTAGCTAAAATAGGAGAATAAAGAGTGATGAATGGGTATTCATCAATGTGGTAGAAGGAGGGGGATGCAAACACTAGATTCTTCCATGTGGTGGCAAATGGAAGAAGAAGGAGAAACATGATCCATTCGGTCAAGATAGGGGATGAGGAATTTGCTGGCGAGGAGGAGGTTGCTAGGGTTGTAACAGGATATTACAAGAGCATGAGCACACGTAAGCCTAGTAGTGGTTCAAGATGGATGGTCTTGGGCATGACACATATTTTCGACCTTGATGCGGAGCTGCCGATGAGACCCTTTGGGAGGGAGGAGGTCCCAAAGGAAGTTTTTGATCTGAACCTAGATGGTTGACCTAGATCGGATGGTTTGTATGTGTCCTTTTTTAGAGAATTCTGGGATTTTGGTAGCTTCATACGCGAGGGATGTTCTGTTGGAATTTGAAGAAGGGAACTCTGGCTTGGAGTGGCTTAATAAATCATTCATTTATCTACTGGATAAGAAGGAGTTTGTCACAAGGGTAGAAGATTATTTTCCTATTACGTTGTCTAATGTGATCTACCTAATTGTAGTAAAGGAGATGGAAAATAGATTGAGCGACGTTCAGAATAAGATCATCTCCCTGGTCCAGAGTGCTTTTTTGCAAGGCAGGCAATTATTAGATAGTGTGGTGATGGCCACGGAGATTGCGGTGAACTGGAGGAGGAACAAAACGAAGGGGGTCTTATGGAATGTAGATTTTTTCAAAGCTTATGAAAGTTTCGATTGGAGATTCCTGTGGACATCTCTATATTGAAGGGTATTACCGAACAAATGGATCTCGTGGATGAAAAGATGCATTAAGATAGCATCATGTGTTGTTCTAATGAATGGGCAGCCTAGAGGGGGTTATTTCCAACCGCAACGTGGGGTTTGCCAAGGTGCCCACTTATGCCTCTACTCTTTGTGCTTGTGGAAGATGCACTGACAATAATGGTTGATCGGCCAACTTATAGAGGTTTTAACAAGGGATACTCTAGAGGTGAGATATCAGTGCCCATTCTACAGTATGTAGATGATACCATTTCATTGGAGGAGGGTGGTCCGAGTAGTTGTAAGAGACTATCTGTTGTGCTTGATATTTTTGAATCAATATCTAGGTTGAATCTCAATATAGGAAAATCAGATTTTGTGTCATTTAGTTTGATGGATTAAGAGATTCATCTATGTGCAGGTTGGTTGAGGTTGTAGCAGAGGGAGTTGCCTTTTTCGTTATCTTGGTGCCTTTGGTGGTGGGAAGAATGCATAAGACTAATTGACTACCCGTGGTTGAGAAGATGGAGCAGAAGCTCGTAGGATGGAAAATTGTGTGCTTATCTAGAGGTGATAGACTGGTATTGGTACAATCAATCTTGTCTGCGATACTTATTTTTTCTTATCAGCTAGGATATTGCATGTGGGGTTTAGAAAGAAAATGTGGGGCATTATGAGATGGTTCTTATGGCCTTCTTCTGGTAGTTCTAATGGGTGGCCTCTGGTGAAGTGGAATACGATCTCTTGAGCTAAGGAGGATGGCGGCCATGGGGTTTGAAGTCTGGAAGAGATGAATAAGGCACTGCTTAATAAGTGTATTGCACGAATTTGTGGAGACTATGACAATTTGTTTTGCAGCTGATGAATCGCAATTCATCACTCTTTATTCCTTTTTTTAGCTAGAAACCTTAGCCAAATACCATGTAAATGTGTGTAATTATCATAAGTTGCCAAAATACATGCATCATGTAACTATGCATAATTAACATGTTTTTGTGTGAAAATAAAGGAATAAAGAAACACAAGAAAAAGAGGGAAATATTTAGAATAAATATTGAGTGACCTAATCGCAAGGGAAGGGCCTAGCATGGGCCTGACCGCAAAAGAAACCAAGTAGAGGGAGATAAGGTCAATCATGGTGTACATAATCCTATGTATCTAAATAAATTTATTTTCCTCCAAATAAAAATTAAAAAGTGTTTCTCATATCTTGTACATATTTGTAAAAATAAAACTAAAATAAAAATGGGAAAAATAAAAGAAAAATAAAAATAAATAAAATTCTCTCTCATCAGTGTACATAGACCATGTATATAAAATAAAATGCCTATTTATTTTCTCCTTGTAAATAATAAATAAATCCAATAAAAATATTTTTATACTCCATATTTTATGGAGTAAATAAACAAAATAAAAATCATTTCCCATCTTGTATATATACCATGTACATATGTATATAGACCTATTTATTTAACTCATGTAAATACATCATACAAATAAAATAAAAATACCATTTTATTCCAAGTTTTATGTTGTAAATAAATAAAATATAAAGTTGGAATAATTGTTCAAAAATAAACAATTAAAAATAAAAATAAGAAATACATATGTATATATACCTACATATAATAATAATATAATGTAAATACATTATTTATTTTTCAAAAAAATAAATAAAAATCACTAAAAAATAACTTGAAAAATAATAAACATTTTTCATGTTCAAACTTTTCTGAAATAAAATCATTTACTAATTTTAAATGAATTTACAAATAATTAAAAAATGGAATAATGTGATTGGTCCACGGGGGATTATTGACCCCCGGTCAACTCCCCCCCTGGACCACTGGACCCGGATCTTTGCCCCCGACCTGATTTCTCATATTTTTGTAGGTTTGATCCAACCACCATCCATCGAAACCCCGGGCTCCGATTACTCTTGGTTCATTCCTGATCCACGCCCGGTGATCGTTCCAGGGATCCGTGCTTCACAATCGCCTGCCCGACTTGATCTTCGTTGGACCCCTACCACTATTTAGTCGAGCTCTGCCGCACTTTTCACACGATCGTTGGCCTCTGTCTTCCATCCCAGAATCTCCATTCCCTTCCTCAGAGTGACAGCTATCCGAGGGGAGTGTTGCAGCGAGGAGAAGGCGGCCCCAGCCATTGATCCGACGACTTGCGTCGCCGTGCTCCGCCACCGAGCGAGATCGCGCCTCTGGCCCCGACAAGCCATCGAGGCGATGACCCCAGGATCTTCCTTAGCCCCAACCCAGTCGATTGCATCCATCAGGTACCTCCAATACATCTTAGGTTAGCTTAATTTCCATTTTCGCCCAATTTGCGCCACCGACCTTCGCCGGCCAATTCACTCCGATCCAGTCTCTCATTTGCTCATCTGAACATCAATTCACATCCACGAGACCTCTACCCACGTTCTTCACCCATCCGATCAACCTAACTCGCCCCAGAGCAGGAACTTAGGTCCCATCGCAGTCACCTCGCCGGAGACCTCAGCCCTGCCTCATTCGGACCACCTCTTCATCCGCTAACGGGCCGAGGCATTTTGCCCTCGACCCAGGAGTCTTTCTGTGCAGGTCGCAGGTCGAATCGACCTCATCTGGAGGTCGACTCATTCGGGTACAGCTGCTCCGACCCACCTTCGTCGCCGGAGCTCTCCGGAGCTCCTTGGCCTCATTGGAGGTGCCCACCAGCTGCGGAAGACTTCGAGCGTCCTTCTCCACATCTAAGCAGCTCCTGAGGAGGTCCAACACGCACGGATTGGGCCGGCGAACCTCGCCAGCGTCGAGTTCTTGGAGGATCCTCTTCCACCGTTAGATCAGTCCATCCGCTCCAGTTTTGATCTGGACCGTCCATCAGTGAGAGATATCCACCATCCGATCCATCAGGGCTTTGATTAGGACCGTTCATCGACGAAGGGGTGGTCGATGCTCTCCGCCATCAGATCTACACGTGGCACCCCCTCATCCGTTAGATCTTAATAAAGGGGTAATTTCCCTTAGGCCCCTGTCTTTTTATTATTGCTAGATAGTCCTGTAAATATTTGTCACCGTTGTTTTTATTTCGGAACATTTGCAGTTAGGAACCTAGTTTTACTTTATTTGCATTATAGTCCCTGTTTATGTGAACCACGTGCATCGACACGTGAGGGTGTGGGTTATTTGCTCCTTTAGTCCCAAACTTTGTGCCTGTTACTGTTTGCATCTTCTTAAATAAGATTTTCACTTATGCCCCTCTATGTCTGAACCACGTGTTTTATGCGTGCTTGAATGGACTTTTTGCACTCTAGGGCCTGTACTTTTTATATGTGTTATTGTTTGGTCCTGGAAATATGTTTCTTTGCACATAGGTCCTTCCGTGTTGTGTGCCATATTTTTATTGAATAAAATAGCAAATCAAATCCAAATTAGGTGAAATTTGGATTTGTGGCTCATGCCACTGTGTAAAACTTTTTCTAAATTTTTGGGACATTTTTTAAAATTTTTACTATTTTTAAAAAATCAAAAACACGTATTTTTTTTACTGTCTGAATTGAAAAATCAAAGAAAAATATAACAACTTCTCTAAAAATTCTAAAAACATTAAGGAAATTTAAGTTTGGTGTTTTCTAGCTTCTATCCAATTTTTAGCTTATTTGGATTTATAAAACCCTTAAAAATTAAAAAACCATAAAAATTTTATAAAAATCAGTAATAATTCTATAAAATTCAAAAAAATGCAAACTCTTTTTCTGTAGCTTATTTTTGTATATATTCTTTATAAAAATTATCTCTAGATTTTTATAGATCAATTATATATTTTTAATTGATCTTTTAATTATGACTGCACATTGATCTCATGTTTTCCTCTTTCTTGATTTTTAGAAAATCAAATAAAAATTATAAAATCTCCAAAAAATTACCAAAAACACCTAAGAACATAAAAATCCCAAAAACAATTTTATTTGAATTTTTGGAGTATTTCTGAGTGCTTAAATAAATTGTTGTATTTGCTTGTTTATGCATTTCTTATATAATTGAAAACACAAAAAAATTTACAAACTATTAAAATCCACCAAAAAATATTTGATTCTTTATTTTTGATTTTGACTACTTCGTAGGCCGTCTCGGCCATCCTGTGCTCCTTGAGTCCGACCCTGGTCGCTATACCAGGTTAATAAAAATAGCGAGGACCACTGTTGATTTTACTGTTTTATCCTTTGATTTGGTGGTTCCTATCTTTTCTTGATTGATCGAGTCTTCTCGATCCGAGTCGCAATGACCCGAGAGTGATTTTTACCTCACCCGGATCTTGAGAGTCTTGACATTCCGGTCATCAACAGCCTAATTCGGGAACTATAGCATAAGCGCCTCCTTACCGGGACCTGGGGAGATAGATAACGCTCCATCACGCTTTTGGAGAGGAATTTGTTCTGTTGTGCATGATATTCGACCTTTTTTGAGACTGGTGATTGGAAACGATGCTGGCTTCAAATTTCGGATTGATGGTGGGAGGGAAAGTGATGTTCTTGGCATGAGGTTCTCACATCTATGAGCTTTGGTTGTTCACCCAAATTGTTCTGTGGAAAGTCTTTGGGATGGTGAATCCTTTCTACTGCAGTTCAGATGCGAGCTATCAGATCAATGCTTGGACGAGTAGTTGGTAATGGTTTAGGAGTTGGATAGTGTTGATGGTCCCACAGTGGGGTAGGATTGTTGGTGTTGGTGTGATAGAACTTTCTCAGTGGGAAAGGCATACCGATATATAAAGGGTCCCAAGACTTTTGACCCGAGAGGCTATGTAGAAAACTGTAGAAGGCCATGGAAATGGAAAATCTCGGTTCATGTGAAGATATTCTTGTGGTTGTTTAGAAGGGGGAGGCTATTAACGGGGGCTAGATTAGGACGTTTCATGCAGACAATGGATCATGCTCGTTGTCGATGCCATGTAGATATCGATGATGCTGATCACTTGTTTTTCAAATGCAGAAGTTCGATGGATGCTTGGGATCTTTTTGGAAACCTAACAGTGGCGACGGATGGTGTTACTGGTTTCTGGGAATTCATTGGTAAGAATTGGAACATAACATACAAGGAGAGGGCTAGCACAAATTGCAATGATCTGGGCCATATGGGTGGCTAGAAATGGGATGATCTTTAGGCAGGAACGATGTTATAGTAAGAGTATTGTAGCACACACAGAGGGGAGGTTGCACTCTCAAATGGAATAAGCAAGTCTAGGTGACTTCTCACGCTCCAAAAATAAACCGAAGATGGGGATTATAAGCCATTGTCTACAGTTAACTTCTCAGAAAAACTATCCAATTGTAAAGAAGAAAAATTATATAACTATTGGCTATTGCAAAGAGAAAAAATCATTTGCCCTTCCTCGAGAATGACCATGCTAAACTTCTTCCTAACTGTTGTGTTGGTAACACATTTAAGGGCTAATTTAAAAATACCCGTCACAATTATTTGTGCGATAGACAAGATCAGTAGGGATTTCCTATGGAATGGTAACACTTTCTTCATAAAGAGATATTGGATACTGTGGAATAAGCTGTGATGATTAAAAATAAACCATCCATAGATGTGGTATCCTTGATCTGAACTCTTTCAATATATCCATGTTAACAAAGATCATGACACTGATTTTATAAATAATACCTCTATGATGATTGCATTGTATTTAAAAAAGTTGTAACCGTAGCTATATATTTAGAACTTTTAAAATCAAGACAGTTCAGGAATGCAGCCTTTGATCAACCAATTTATTACATTGATCAATCAACTGTTGATCGACCAACATGTGTCACTGATCAACCTACCTTGATCAGCCAACCCATTTCACATATCGATCATCATTTGAATATAGGCCCCTCACCATGCGTCATTTGATCAACCAACAATTTTGATTGATCGATCAACTTGATATGATCGATCTATCAGGTTTATCAGCAGAATCCATGGGATTTCTTCCTCGAGTTGTCTTCAACTATCATATTTTTTGTAACCCTATATGAGAGATCCCATACCATGTTGATTCTCTCAGAGTAATATTCTATTATTCTTTCTCCTATTCTTGAGTTCTTTGATGTTTTGATAAGAATAACTTTTAAGAATAAGTTTTGAAGATAGCTCTCAAGAAAGCTGTTACCTATCCCCTTGCTATAAAAAACCTATGATCCATGGCTCTAAGGTTCAAAAGTCAATCAATAGAAAGGATCAAAGGACATTCTCGCTACTCAAAATTATAGAAATCAATCAACAGAAAGGATTAAAGGACATTCTCGCTACTCAAAGTTATAGAAATCGATCATCAGAAGGGATCAAAGGACATTCTCCCTTAAAAAATGCACAGTAAGCATTGCCTATGGCTTAGAAACAAGATTTTAAAAATCGGATCAGACATTGAACCGATCAGTCTTCGGTTTGGTCCAATCGGGTCGGACCGTTAGTCCAAACAGGTTGGACCTGTGATGATATCAACATGACATCATCATTCCTATCGACTCGAAAAAAAACTGGACCAGGCTTAATTTACTGTCTGACCGGTCAAACCGATTTTTGAACCCATAAAATTGAATATATATATATATATAAGTATGTATTTATATATCAATGAAATAATTGTTTAAAATGTCAAATCTTTTAATAGAATAACATTATTGTTTATTTTGAGTAAAACTCTACAAAAGTAAGTCATATTTTCTAGCATTATATATGAATACAATATTGTGATAATTTATTTATAGTTGTTTCTAGGAAATTACTCTAGGCCCTGTTTGGTTGGAGAATAGGTCCTGGAATAAAGGGTCAATTCTCCTCCCGACACGGTTCCCAATGGTACGACTATTCCCCATTATTCCATTTTACTTCACTCTTATTCTTATCTTTATCCCACCTTACCTACCATTATTTCACCTTATTCTCCTTATTCCTATCCTCCAGCTGAACAAAGAATAGACCCTTATTCTCCTTATTCCCCATCCTTATTCCCGCTTATTTCCGCACCCTAAGGCCCTGTTTGGTAGGAGAATAAAACCTGGAATAAGGGGTCAATTCTCCTCCCGACACGGTTCCCGGTGGTACGACTATTTCCCATTATTCCATCTTATTTCACTATTAGTCCTATCTTTATCTCATCTTACCTACCTTTATTTCACCTTATTCTCCTTATTCCTATCCTTCAGCCGAACAGAGAATAGACCCTTATTCTCCTTATTCCCCATCCTTATTCATGCTTATTCCCGAACCGAACGGGCCCTAAGAAAGTAACGTCACAACTTATATTATAAAAAAAAGAGAGGGGCATAACTGATATTGCAGAAGTTAAGAAGGGTACATGTGATAAAAACCACATTATTTCATTATTTAAACTTTTTTTTTGAAAATTTACCAAACCATCAAAATTGGGTCAATCTGGGTCAACCCGGTTCAACCTCCCTAGTCAACCCAGTCCGGCTACCGATCCGATCCGGTTTTTTCAGAACCGATTTCCGGTCCAACTGGTCTGACCGACCAATTCTATCTGATTTTTTTAAACCCAATCCAGTAATTTCCATATCGGAAAACGAAAATAAATGAACAAAATCAAGACTCTAGTGTGGATATCGACCGCGTTGCTATACCCACGCCCTTCTCACCACAAATACGGCAAAGCTAATTAATAAACTTATGCAGCATGGGCTGTTTACATCAACTTTTCACTACGCACGCATGTGCTTCGAAGCTGAGGGTCGTTTATAATGGCGGCGGCGGAGGTTGAAAGTCGTCTGACACGTGTTGTGCATCCAACTGTTACCAGCTCCCTTTACACACGAGAAATGTGCGAAGCAGCATATACGGTATTTATCTCTTTCGAATGCCTCAACCATCCTCTGAACTTGTCCATGTAAAATGACAGGATCGTTAGAAGGATCACGTCGAAGTTAATCAACGTATAAACAGCGCGGCGCTGACCAATTCGATAGAAATACGCACTGCGTACGACGTACCCAATGTGTTCCAACTTAAAACTGGAGGAGCAGGGATGTATGTTGGACAACAGCTGGAAGAACGCGTCAACACACAGTGGTTTCGAGTGCAAGTCATAAAACGCGTTACCAGAGTCAAGGATAAATGATTGACATCTTGTCTATATTTACAGATCATGATTATGGACATGCAGCAGCAGAAGAGGAGGAGGAACACACGCCCCCACGGACGCTCGTGTTTCCAGTGGAAATTGTTCACGGGAGACCGAGGTGCATTGACAGGTTCCTTGTCTTTGTGATTATATGTACCGAGAAACAGGAAAATCGATTCCTTCTGCCTGTGTTTTATAAGGATATTAATGCAGACAGAAAAAACGAGAGAATGTAATGGATCCAGCTGAGTGTAAAGGGAAGGAAACTTATTTCATGTGAAAAAAAACTACTGTTAAATGAAATTATTCACTTGGGACTTTACCCAGATGACACTGGAAGATATATTTCTGTAAAAAAAAATAATATATACTAATATCAAATACAATCATCGGTAGATTACAAGACGTGCGGAAGAATATTTTATACAGCCCGTTGGACTTTTCTTGATTTGTCTGGTCTCTCAAATAGAAAAATTTCAAGAATATGAAAGATCGGAGAACGGCAAGGATCATTTAAATGGAGTTAATCAAAGAGTATGTCATGAATTGTCTCGATAAACCGATACCTGTCATTCGGTGGCGGGACACGTTTTACATATCACAATGATGGATTAAATTGTTGTATCTCTCGTTTCTATTCATTTGCAAGTATAGAATTTGAGATACATTATATATGTTGTTTGTTATTCTTTTTCAGTTGGATAAGAAGGGTTATGCGATAGAAGTTAATTATGTTAGATAAGATCGTGAGATAAGCAGTAGTTATTTTTATTTTTTGATGAAAAATATTGATGATGGAAGGATAGAACGCTATCCGTGAAGTTGGCTAAAGAACTCTAATATTTACGATCTTCATTGGATAGAAATTTTGTGGGATAAATGCTTTTTTTACCTTCTTTGAAAATATGTTATTTTTGCAAATAGGTTAAATAAAAGAGGGTAAATCATCCTAAAAAGTATGGCTGCAATTTATGGGTAGAATTAGATTTAATAAACATAAGGTAATGTGTTATGCTCTACAAACAAGAAAGAGAATAAAATGAAAAGTACCATGTATTTCTCATTTTTATGCAACAATTTCATTTTACTTGATAATTTATGGAAAAGGAAAAATAAGCTCATGTTCCATTGTAGAGTATACAAAGCAAATTTAACTTGCTTTGATAATGAGACCGATATAATATAAAGTGTAGCAGGGAATAAAACCGGGTTGGGTATTATACCGGATAACAACAAAGTGTCGATAGATAATATGGACCATTTAGATTCCCATATCTTCGTTTCTTGTTTAATTCGCCAGAAACCAATGAACACATTAATCCATTTGTATAATCATATTTATATATACCAAATACAGACAAAATTGCATAAATCAAATGTCTCTCCGTAGTATTATAATTACTGAAAAGGACCTTAATAATGAAGAGGAGAGATATTGCGACAAATAGGATAAAAGACATATATAAATTAGAGCGATTGTTTAGTGATTGCATACGATGGAAAAAAATCGGAATTTTGCAGCGACTGTCATCGAGCAGATAGTCACCGTTTACTTCTATCATTTATTGAAGTCCAGTTTATTTATATATGATCTGTATCAATAATACAAACCCTTCACTTATAAGAATAAATCCGTGAACAGCAAAGCACCTGTCAACTGAACAGTATGATATGAAATGCAAGGTTGCAATATTGGTATTTCTATAGCTTTTCATGTTCCCTAGTTCCCACTGATAATTAAACACGTACGATACAATAAACTTCCCATATTTAATCCTCGTAACTTAATAACATAATTAACGCCACTTGAATCTCGCACATTATGGTCGAAAACATGGATCCTCGACCAGATGTCCTCCCAACAGCACCCCTATCCCAGAAGTTGGGGAAGAACTTCTAACAGGATTCCATGAACCTTACAGGGCATAATCAAAATAAGAAAAGACCAAACAATCAATAACTACACTCCATTCCTATTAAGTCTGGATAGGGAGATATACATAAGATATCCATCCCCACAAAGGCCGTGAGTCGTGACAACAGTTGGAATATCGCATATATCCTCACAATTATATCCCCCTCATCACCCAAAGATATATAGAGGCTTCCCCTGCAAGCGCCTTACTTCACACGGGTCTTCTTCGGTTACTCTATTTAAGACCACTGCCCTCTCCAGTCTCCTCCCCCATTCCCCCATCTCCTTTATACTACACACCACTTTCTCCCCTTCTCTCGGACATGGAGGACTACCTCGACATGCCTCCGGGCTTCAGGTTCCACCCCACCGATCTGGAGGTAGTGGTGAACTATCTTGAAGAGAAGGTCATGAACAGGCACTTCACTGCAAGGGCCATAGGAGAGATCGATCTCAACACCTGTGAGCCTTGGGATCTTCCATGTAAGACCTTCATTTAGTAATATTCATGCATTACGTGAAAGCATGTGGATTGGGTTTTCGTGCCTAATGTTTGTTGTTGTTGCTGCTGCATATCAAACAGGCAAAGCTAAGATGGGGGAGAAGGAGTGGTATTTCTTCTGGCGGAGGGACAGGAAGTACCCAACAGGCAGTAGAACAAACAGAGCAACGGAGTCCGGTTACTGGAAGGTCACTGGCAAGGATAAGGAGATCTATAAAGGGAAAGACTGCCTTGTGGGTATGAAGAAAACCCTAGTTTTCTACCTCGGGAGGGCCCCCAGGGGACAGAAGACTGGTTGGGTCATGCACGAGTATAGGCTCGAAGGCAAATCCCTAATCAAACTCTCCAGAGCAGCTGTAAGTGTCTCGCCAAATCAAGCGAAATTCAATTTGCAATGTTCAATTGACAGGAAGTGATTAATGTGGCGCTGTATCGATTTGTTTGGCTATTGCAGAATGATTGGGTGGTGTGCAGGGTATTCCACAAGAACGAGCAAATTAAGAAGAGCCCACGGCATGAAGTTGACTTGTGGGAGTCGTCAAATGTTCTGCCAGCACTATTGGATTCGCCTCCCCCTGACAACAGTAGCTCTTATTCCAATATGGTCGACCACTTGGTCCCGTTTTCCGGTTTATATCCTCATCATCTGATGCTTCCAGCTGACCAGACCCAGCTGTTCCAGTTCGATTCCATCAGCACTGGATTCATCCCATTGCACCAGGATAATCACTGCAAGGTTGAGCGGTACTATGAGACCAGTGCGTTTCACAACACGGACGGTGACGGAGAGCTTGTTGCCCGTAACACGTGCTGCGAAGGTCCCAGCAGCCCGTCGTCCTCAGTTGGGCCGTTGGGAGATCTGGATAACATTTGGAGTTACTGATAATATTTATGGGAATGCTTGTAAATGTGCGTAGCTCGATTTCATCAGGAAAAATTGTCTTTCTATTTATACGTGAGATTCTTGTTGTAAATAGGGCATCTTCTATGTTAGTTAAGTAGCCGATATTGACTGAAGCTCTTCTCTTTTGTTCCATATTTGAATCGCGTGTACACATGCATTCTCTGTCGAAACTATCCAGTGACTAGACAGGTGAGCTCATGGGGGTTATTGTTAATTGAAGTTTGCTGCATGTTGATGAAACTTAAATGGCACTTTAGCCATATAACACGAACGACACTGTCCAGGTATTGTCCATCTGTCGTGATTTTATTTATTGACAGCATGCATGAGCTGACAAATAGAAAGAACAATGGTGTAACAAATAAGGAGTACAAAGCTGATTGATAATATTCCATCCCATCTCTCTCGATGATCCAATCCTGGGTGGTTAGACCATGGACTAAGATGGTGTTTGTTTCATGTGAATTATTTGCAAGCAAAGCGTTAGTGTTTGTTTCAGACTTCACGGTCAAGCGAAAGAAAGAAGCAGGGAAATGCCACAAATGGCATTCTCTCTATCCCTACATCTCTCTCTCTCTCTCTCTAAATCACAACCAGATAATCCTGATTTTCCGGCAGCCCTCCTCCCTTGCAGACAAACCGTCGCGTTTAATTACTTAATCCTATTTGCTGATCTATAAGCATATCAACACGAAGCTTTCACGTATACTTTTCGTGTATATATTAGTATTGGTTTGTCTTGTCGTTACCGTGACAATGATCTAATGATTATGATAATCATAGTACTGATTCGTAAGATGCTTAATTATGGGCGCTTCAGTGTCGTTAAAGGAGAATGGAATAAGACGTGTGACATTATGTGGAGTGTTGGGGGCTTCATGCCAGTGTGAGATTCGTATAATCGAGACAACATGATTAGTGCCCAACTTCAGTTGGTGCGTATGATTGGGATTTGCTGTTCTCGATATGATCGGAGAAACTAGTCGGGTAGTTTGGGAATCGCACCCGCAGATTGGTGCCACGTGTCTATCCGAATTAACGGAGCCGGTTTGATTTGCCTTTTGATCTCATCCAAGTACAGCATACACATTGCATGATACATAAAATGATACAGTCAATAACCTGCGCAGATCAGTAAATAATTGGGTCCAAGTTTGCCACTAAAAGCTAGTTATTAAATAGCAGCCGTAATTTTTTTTTTGCAAAGCTTAGCAGCCGTAATTGGATCCACGGAAAAGGGATCTATCGGGTGAGGCGGCAGGGTGGCGGCGGGGGACTCGACCCAAAAGGCCCAAAATCCTTCTCTGGAGCCCACTTGGAAACGATCGGGCTCTACGAGGAGGGATCGGAATGACCAAAGATTACCGAAAGCAACGCGTTGGGTCCGTGTGGGCCCAGCAGGCCTTCTTGGAGTGCTCCCCAAGCCATGGGAGAAAGAGATGGAGGGGGAGAGGGGGAGAGGGTGGAGAAGTTAAACGGAAAGTAAAGAAAAGTGGAAAAGAGATGCAGATGTTACATGTGCGGATGCAGCTGCATGGGAGTGACCGATGCAGTGCCAAGAGTGGTTGGTAGCCTGGGTGGATATGCTTCATTTGTATACATTTTTTTATCTAGGTTTATCTTTATAACTATGTTTAGGATGGGGACCTCCTTGCTGAACTAGTTGTGGATTTTGTGATCTTCAGTGTAGACCTTGGGAGTTGGGAGTCGACATTTTGCATGCGCGCAACTTGAGACAGGGTTGGGCAGGGTTGGCCCAACCCTGGTTACTATTCACAAGGGTACTTCCTCCTCACAGATTACTATTCACCCATCCCAATCCAGCCCAACCCAACCCAGTCCAACCCAGCAACCAAACAGGCCATAGGATTGGGGACTCGACTTTAAAACTTGCTTCTTAGGCCATCAAGGAAAGGAATCACATCTCCAAGAAAGCAAGGTTATAAAAATGGAGGCCGGATAAAAACGGACACTACAATAAATTTGATCTGAATCAATGATAATTCAACATTCGTTGTTATATTTATAGCAAAGAATTATATACCATTGCTTATCCGTTGACATTTTCTTGTAATTATTGTTAAATTTAGCAATGGTTTATACAAAATTTAATGAATAACCGGATAGATCGTTGTTATATGAACTGTTGGCAACATTTGTTGTTAATTGCAAGAACAAAAATTAATTGTACAATGAATAATATTCGTTGTTATACATTTAACATCGGGAGATGTGACAATGATATTCGAACTATTCGTTGCCATAGATCAAAATTCTTGTAGTGGAAATCACCACGGAATCGTGATGTGTGAAGATGTGTTTCTAATGAGCCGAGTTTCAACGTGTTTAACTTTTTGACTTTTATTTGAGATGTCATTGTACACTGCAATAGAATCTGCTTAAAAAAATTACAAAAGCGATTTTTGCACATGACTTCGTCCAAACTTCCCCAATAACACGTTTTACTTCGTAATGTCATTTGCACTCCTGGAAACATCTTTGATAGCATTTGTACTCATACACTAACCACTTTTTATTATAATGTAGGAGATGATTGTCTAAGGACTAAAGAGGATGTGATGAATCTCCATTTAATCTCTTTTATTCGTTCATTTTGGCCTTTAAACCCTAGTTAAATGCATGTATATATTATTATTGTGTACAAAATAACAATCATTATTTACACTATAATTACTGTATAATATATTGTATTAAATGCCAAAATAAAAAACAAAGAAAAGAAATAAATGAAATGAAATACCAAATGTATTGAATGACCTTAAATCTTAAGACTAGGTCAAGAATAGATATGAGATACAACGAATAAAGTAGGGTAAGATACGAGCCAAAATTAACAATAAAAACTCTAATCTCTATTCTCCAATAAAGAGATTTAGGACCTATTTTATTCTTTATTGAAACTTGTAGATAAAAATAAAAATAAAAATGCAAACTTTATTGGGATTTTTACTCCATGAACCTTATAAACTTTGTCAATCACCTCTACGACCTTTTGCACAATGTAATTACCCCATCGACCCTGTAAATTACCCGGAGAAGCCCCACGAGCTTCAAATAGATTAACCGCAAGGTTCATGAGGTAAGGATTAGAAAGTTTACAGGGTCGAGGGAGGAATATCAATGTTTCAAAGGTTGTAGAGGGGATTCACAAAGTTTATAAGGTTCATGGGGTAAAAATCCCAAATTTATTTCATTTCAAAATAATGTACAGTGTGCCCTAGGCAATCAAACTAAAAAGTAGTTAAGAAAACTTCATAGATATGTATCTTCTCCATATGAATACAAAATCACCAAACACACTTTTACTGTTCATAAAATTAAATGATCTATTTAATGAAGCAGGGTTCATCAATTTATAGTTAACATGCAAAAGTTAGGTCTTGGGTCCTTATTGTGCAATACATCTGAATAAAATAACCAATTTATTCATTCTTTATATTTTTACTCATTTATATTTTTATGATTTTGTAAATAATATTGGAAATACATATACAAAAATTAATAGAATAACACAATTAAATTACATTAAAATAAACAAGTAAACTATAATACCCATAGGAATATACTTGTAATATATCTATATAATAAATGTATGTATTTATTTAAGTACATATTTAAACTCATAAAAATGCTGTGTGTGTATGTAAAGAAGTTAAAAATACATAAAATAAATATATAAAATAATAAAATCTAAAATAAAAATACCCATTATATAGGTAAATATACCTATATTTATACATATAAAAAGTAACATACAATAAATTAACTTATAAAAATAAATAAAAATCACTATAAAATAATAAATATTTTCCATATTGTGACAAAAACTAATAAAGTCATTAATATTTTAAATTCAATCAAAAAGGGATTTTCCCTATTGTTTTCTTTTTCTGATTTGACGTGGACAATTAGGTACGGGTCTGAGTGTCCTCGATCGACTCCTCACCACTCATAGGTCCGCGTCTGTCAGACCCTGTACCGTCGACTTCCTTGATTTATCCTCGTCGATTTGTCATTTTTTAGCTCAATTCCTTCACGGATTTTTTTACTCGATCATTGATCTTTCATGCCAGCTTTAGTCCTCGATCTGAGGAGTCCTACATTGAGTTATCCTCTTAGTCAAAGTCACCCTTGTGCATATACCCTCGACGGACCTCCTATCACTCCTTGATCCCTCTTCATGTGTTTCCACCCTCATATCCTTAGCCCAACGTGTCGAGCATGCTGATAACTTACTCCACGTCGATTTGCAACATATGGGAGCATAGGAAGAGCATGGTGATAGCCGCCTCCACATTTTTAGTTTTTTTGCCTTCATTTTTATTTTGTTTCGTATGATTGAACCTTAGCATTAGGAATCGCTTGCTCGATAGTTTAAGGTCCACAATCCTAATTTCTGCATGTACCTATAGATTTTTTTGCTTGGACTTAAACAAATTAATTGTTAATTGCTTAGACTTGGAATTGAGCACCGAGAGAGACTATATACAATGCTAGCATAACCCGTTGTGGTGGGCACCAAAGAGTCTCCAAGACAGGTCATTTGGGTCCCATTTCTGAGTAATTAGCTCATATTCTTCACGTTAATAGCAACTATTGTACTAGGGTGATTTCATAAGCTTGCATTTGCTTATAGCATAGGTTCCAATTCTATCTAGCATCCTGCACGAAGAGAGTTGGGAAGCAAGTTGAGCATCTTCTGACTGAGCATACATCATTGATTTTCGTTTGCATTACTTTTATGAATATCTTCCTCTGATTTTGATCATTGTAGGATCTTAATGGAACTGGAACCGTGTTAGGAATCATGTACGAAAAATATCCAAAAAATGATAATCAAAATAAAATCGGGATTGTTAAGTGGTGACTCATAAATCGACAATGGTAATTATTACTAGTTGTAGTATGACTGATATAAAATCGTAAAGAACCACATTTCAAATAGAAAATGTGACTTAAATTTATACCTTGGGCAAGTCCTGGATTGAACACAAGGATCTCTATAAAAACTCTAAGCGTTGGCGTCCCCACATAGCGAACATCCTTCCAATCATCTGTTCCATCTCATGGCTCTACCCTGGAGTGAAAATGGGAAGGTCTTCAGCATCAACTCTTCAGAAGTGATATCTGAGTATACATGGGTCACATAGAAAACCTCATGCTCTGATAGATGAAGGTATGGCTCCTCGTGCACTTCCCTGAAAACTTTGGTAGTCTCTGAATGAACTCCAAGTCCAGAATGAAGGGTCTCAATGTAGAAGTTGACTGCGCTTCCTGATAGTTATGCTCATCCATCATCCTAGCATAGATGGTATCTGAAACTCGTATCTGCTCTATGTGATCGCCAATAGAACACACACTCATCCCAGCAACAAAATTACCCAATTCTTGCATCTGGTTAGTTTGATCTCTACGAACGTCAAGCACAACATGTCCAGAAGAAAGAGGGGTTAGAGAAGGAGAAGATGGAAGGTCGGTTATAGTTCTGACTTTCCACGAGAGTGGATAGGAATAATGGGAATAAGATGAAGAAGCTGCGAGATACGGCAAGAAAGGAGGGTGAATCATCATCCAGGAATAGAAAAGGAGAAAGAGAATGAAGGGAGGGAGGGAGGGGTAAAGAGAAAGACGGAGTGAGTACAATAAGGGGATAGAAGGGAGGGATCTGGAAACAAACAAGATCGGTAGTAAAAACCCCAATTCACCTACTCAACACTGAGAGCTGATGACCGTAAAAGTTTAGTCTTTTATTTTGTCAATTTATTTAGGTGATAATTCAATCTAACAGAGCAATTAAGCGAGATGGTAGGAACTCGATGCTCCCAAGAGATTGGCCCAATCCCAAAGTTAGATCTTTCCCATCTAGTACGAGTTGCACACCGTTTACCGGCTACCCATTCAACTTGCTCTGCTAAGGATATCACGGCCCACTTTACCGAAAATCGAAGCGATCCTCACTGTAGATCGACTAACCCCAAGACTAGTAGTCTAACGAGAGTTCAGATATGGTTCTAGCCTAGTGTACAGGACACTCTCTCGTATAATCAAACCAAACAATGAGGGGATTGCTCTCCCAAGACAGATTTTTTAGTCGAGTGTCTTTTAGGGTCAAGTGTGTTTAGCATTCCCAATTTTATGATTTTCACTTTTTTCTAGGTATTTTTCAATAAGCAAAAAATGTCTAATGATTTTTTTCGATTCTCCTGATTATTTTTAGTCCAAAATTAGGGGGAAGAGGTCGAAAAAGTTGATGCATGACTAAACACGATGATGCATTCAAAGTAAGACATGTGTACCCATCGCCAGCACTCTACATACAGGGTGATCCGCGCATAAATTGAAAGACTGAAAGTAAAGTAATCTAAATTATGTAAGAAGAAAATGACCTTAGACGAGCAATTTATACACAAGAAGAACTGTAGCTAGCTAATTAGACTAAGTCCGAAGTCCGATCTTGGGAACCACTCGGTGCCCACCACAACAGGTCCTGCCAGCACTGTATGTGGTTCCTCACGACATGTGGACTCGAGTCTGATTAAACTAACCTTTTATTGTGATTTATTAATAAGGTCCAATTATGAACTATAGGTGCATACAAGTAATTATGGGTTGGGGCCTTAATCAATTACGACACAATCAGAGAAATTCCTAAGTCTAATGACTAAATTCTTCTAGAAATAAATAAAAATAAAAAGCGATAAAATCAAATCCAGCGAAACCATGGTGAGGTCCCCCAAGCACATCAGTGCTCGAGGAAACATACCCCGATATTGCCAAGTGTCATAACTGTCCATGATCCCTGTATTATTACAACAACAATAATAAAAATGACTTACTAAACTACTCTATGAGCTCTAAATAAGTCCTCAGCTGCTCCTACTTCTCCTTGAGTACGAGTCTCCTCCAAAACGGCTCTCAGATGGTTCCTCACACAAAAAGCAAAACACAAACAGGTCAGAACGCAATTATAACGAATAGAGCTAGAAGCCCATAAAAGATTAAGTCTGAAAATCGACTACTAAGCCGTGCTCCCCTGCAACGGCGTCATTCTGATGAGCGGGCAGGCGATCGAGGCTAAGTGTTATCAAAGGTCGTTGCAACCTCAATCACCCGAGCCGGACTCAACAAGAAAAATAATACCATGAAATAAAACAATCAGATCACAAAATCAAATGTAGTGGTCTCCGCTATTTATTTAACCCCGTATAGCGACAAATGAGCGAAGCCTACAAAGTAGTCGAGAAATCAGAAAAATGCATATTTTTGTGGTTTTTTTAATTTGCAATTTTTTAATATTTTCTCATAAGAAAATGAATAAAAGTTAAAGGAAATCAAAACTTCCACAATTTTTATAAATCTAAAAATGGTCAAAATCTGGAAATAACTTTTTTATATTTTAAAATATGAAAGTGTTTTTGCTGCTTTTATGGGATTTTTCAGATTTTTATGAGATTTTATAAAGATAAAATAGAGTCAAAATGACAAAATAGTGTACAACCTAGACTAGAAGACAACTTTAAAATATCTAAAGTGCCCCCAAATGTCATGTTTGCAATTTTATGTTAAAATAGAAATAAGATCTAACTACTGCAACTGGAATCACGTTTTTTGAATTTTCTTAAAGAATTTTAAAAGATTTTGGGTATTTTGTGATTTTTATGGGTTTTATAATAGATAATGGGACAAAGACAATATTAAAGTTAAAACACACTAAAACAAACACACATGAATTTTTGTGGAATTTTTAGGTGGGTTTTTATATTTTTTGGGTATTTTATAAACTAGACAGACACGTTTTCAAGGGTTTTTATTTTTAGAAAATATCAAATAAAGTAAAATTGTGTCATAAAAATTACCAAAAATATTACACAGTAACGAGAGATAGTGGTTATTTTTAGGTAATTTTTGGAGCAAATTTGATAATTAACTGTTTGAAACAAGACACACCGGAAACATGAACCTAGATGCAATTCTTAAAATGTTACAAGCCAATTTGTAACACAACAAAAAAACCAGAGTTAATATTGCAAACTTCCCAGGTAAACACGCACGAAACACGTGAGTCAGGCTCGGAGGGACAAAAGTGAAAGTCTCAAAAGTTTTCATTAAAAGCATAACACTCGTAAACCTTAGGGGTATAAGGTGCAAATCACCCAAAATATCACGTGTCAGGCCACGTGCTTCACCTAAGGAAGGATTGAAATGTAAATACTAAGAAGTGCAAGGGTCCTTATAAAAAATATCCAAAATAAAAAGAACTACGATAAATAATTACATGACTAACAAGTAAATGCAAAACAAGAATGGGACTAAGTGCAAATTACCCTTTTCTTACTGGCTATCCAACGGTAGGGAGAAAACCACTTAAGGATGGACGATCAGGAAGATGGATGCCCCTTGGGCGATGGAAGGCTGTGATGCGGTCCTTAGATGGATCCAATGATCGAGGCTCTCCTGATGATGAACATTGGCGATTAGAATTGGAGGAGGCCTCAATCCGATGATGGAGGCGACGCCTGGAATATCAGTTGAATAACTCACCTCCGGCGAGTTTTAACCGGCCAATCCACATGGGTCCGATGTCCTCCGGAGCTGTTGTGATGGGGGAAATGCTACTGGAGTCCTTCCGCAGCTGTGGGGTGGCTCAAAAGAGGCAAGACCAAGGAGAAGGGCCTAGCGAAGCGTGAAGACCTGGAGCTGTTGTGCCTTGGTGTTTTCATCTCCAGACAAGGTCCTTTGGATGCTCTAACCTGCACAGCTAACAAGAGGGTCGAGGGCAAAGTGCCTCAACTCGTTAAAACATGAAATGGATGGCTGATGGGGCGATGTGCGGCGCTCCAAAGAAGCAACAATGAAGGAGGGTCGAGAGCTCATTCCTGGGAAGAATGGGGTGAATGGATGGGAGTAGAAGGTGAAGGGAAGCCTAGTAAAGGTGGTCGGAATCTTGAAACAGCAAGAGGAGGCTCCAGCCAAGGTGACCTTAGCTCGGAAGTGGAAACTCGACTGCTACCTCAAAACACGAATTAAATGCATTAAAGAGCTCAATAAAGGCTACCTGATGGACACTGTCGCCTATGCTGGAGGTCAGGGACCTTCGAGGGTCATGGCCTTGATGGATACACGGGCCCAGAGGCTTGACTCACCTCACAACGGAGAAAGGTGAAGTATACGCTGGATCAGAGGCACACGGCTCCAATGCCTCGCTTCATGTTCTTCACTCACGCGCTGTCACTCACGGGAGGTGGACGGAGCTCTTCAGACAAAGAGTAGCAGCCAAAGATGCAGAAGAAGATGAAGTTCCATGAGTTTATATAGTCTGTAGGGTCCGCGAAAGGTGGAGCAAAGGCGCGCGAACTGAGGGTCAGATCCCTAGGGACGACAACGGGTGCGGATCATGGATCTACCCTCAGTAACCGGAGCTACAAATGGAAGGAGAAATCGATTGGATCAGGTCGAGAAAATTTGCCAAGAAGCGCTGCAAACCGGGTCCAAGAAAAAAAGGAGTCCAGGGGGCCAGTTGACCGAAGTCAACAATCTCCCTCGGACCAATCAGGAGCGGGCTAGAATAGGATAAAATACACTACACGATAAATCTGCTAGAAAAATAAAGGAAATTAATTTAAAAATAATAAATGAATTTAAATTAAAAAATGAATAAAATGAAAAATGTTTATTATTTTTGAAGGAATTTTTCTGTGATTTTTAATTGTTTTTTATGAAAAATAAATTAATATTTATACAGTATAATGTATTACATAGAGGTATAATATACATATGTATTTTGTACAATTATTTTTATTTTGTTATTTTTACACAAATACTCAAATTTTTATATTTTATATATTTATAACATTTTTTTGGAGTATGAAATAATTTTTATTTTATTTTTATTATTTATATACATGTATATAATAAATAGGTAATGAAGCATATATACATGTATTCTGCACAAGGGAGAGAGGATTTTTATTTTCTTTTTTTTTCTAATTTTTGTTTTGATTTTAGGGTTATATACAAGGAGGTAAAAAGAACACATTATTTTTTTATTTTTATTTTATCCAAAAACAATTATTTAATTATACAAAGAATATGTACAATATAGAGTAGGTCATATCTTTCTCTACTTGCTTTATCTGGCGATCAGGCCAATGCTTGACCTTCTCTTGGGTTCGGGTCACTTTGTATTCTAAATACCTCCTTCTTTTCTCTTTTCCTTTATTCTTTTATTTTTGCACAAATACATGCTAATTGTGCAATATTAACAGATGCATGTATAAAGCCAACTTATTATATTTACATCTATATGCTTGATGATTTGCCAAGATAAATAGCTAAAATAAAAGAATAAAGAGTGAGAATTAGGGATTCATCAGTTCACAATGTTGGCGTACTAGAGAAGCGAGGTGAAAACAAGAATCGCCTCGTTTGGAAAGGTCCCGATGATTGGTGTATCAAACTCAGAAGTCTCGGGCAATTCTAGTCCGGAGAGGTGATACGCCAACGCATTCTTGACTATAGGCATGTACTTAATCTCAATGTCAAACTCCTAGAGTAGAAGGATCCATCTGGACTAACGCGTCTTGGAATCCTTCTTATCCATTAAATACTTGAAGGCAGTATGGTTAGTGAAGATTGTGACTTTGGATCCTAAGATGTGGGACCTGAATTTATCTAGCGCATATACTATGGCTAGCATTTCTTTCTCTGTAAATATAATAAGTTAGCATTATACATGCATCTGTTAATATTGCACTGAGAAGAATCCAAAGTATTGTGTAATTCCACTGAGAAGAATCCAAAATCTTGCTAGCGTAGTATGTGCCATATGGAAGTCCATCCCTCCTCTGTCCCAAAATAGCCCCAACGGCAAAATCGAAGGCATCCATCATGATCTCGAATGGGAGAGACCAATCGATTAGCTGAAGGATAGGAGCTTCTACAAACATATTCTTGAGAGTCTTGAAAGCCGAAAGACTGTTATCATCAACAATAAACTCTGTGTCTTTCGCTAGAAGATCAGATAAAGGTAGGGATATTTTGGTGAAATCTCGAATGAAACGTCACTAGGAACCGACATGCCCAAGAAAAGACAGTAAATGCTTACAGATTAGATAGTAAATTGAGCTTCTTTATGATATCCACCTTGGCCAGATCCACCTTGAAATGATGATTTTGTATAAGGCCGTACGGTCTCACAATAAGAGACTACAATCAATGTGTTGACCTCAAGAAAACCGATCAATTCAACAATTAACTCATAATAAATAAATCATGAAATGAAATGTGGATGTGGAGTTAAAATTTATTATCTACAGTACATGTGTATAGTCTAATTAGTGTAGAGTGTCGAACAAAGGGAGCACAAAGGATAGATCGTGCAAATAAATGCACAAAAATGTGATTGTGACATGGTTTGTCTATAATTTCTTTTCTGTGGGTTTTTAACTTTTATTTTTTTATTTTATTTTTGTTTAAAATTTTTGTAATTTTTTGTTTAATTTTCTATTTTTATATTTTCTTTTTAAGTTTTTATACTTTTAAATTTATTTCTCTTTTAAGAACATAATATAAATAAATATAGAGTATATATATACCATATAGACTACTATAGATATAAATAACAGTACAAAAAATCAAAATCAAGAAAATAAAATCTTTTTAGGGTATTAAATAATTTTTTTTAACATTTTTGTATTTTTTAGAATTTTGGTAATTTCTTTATGTATTTACAGTCAAAAATACCCTAAATCAGGATTTAATTAAATACTTGAAATTAAAATGGAGATGAAAAATATAAAACAATAATAAAATTTATCCATTAAATTTAGTATATAAATAATAATACAGAGGAAGTACATAATAAAAAATGCTGTTGTTAGAATTTTATAAATTTCTAAAAGTGTTTTTAGGGTTTTTTAATTTTTAGGAGTTTTCTTTTTTTTAATTTTTGATGAATTTTTGGTCTGGAGTTGTAAAATAATTAAATAAACACAAAATATGTTTTATTTGAATTTTTCAAAAGATTATATATTTTCATGTATTTTCTATTTTAGACCGGGATAAAAAGGGCTCTTTTTATTTTTATAAATTTTTACTATGCCTTAAAATGCAATGCAAAATGAATCAACACATTAACGTGCACCTATAGTAATTTTTTGTGATTTTTTAGAGCAAAAAAGTTATTTTAAATCCATAGAGACAACAAAAAGAAACTACATTATAGGGTATTTTTATAAATAAAATAAAATGCCGATGCCACTCTACAATTTTCCCAAAAATATTAGTGGTACTTAAAAAGTTCCAGGTTTAGATAAAATTCAAAAACTTTCCGAGGTGTGCCTGCAAAATGTCCCTCACGTGGGGGACATCACGTGAGGAGATGTGGCGTGGACAGAAGCACAGATACCAAAAGTCGAGGGAGGGTTTATGCAAATATTTCAAAAATATGGAACAACAACTGAAAGTTTACGTGGTAATAAATAAATTACAAAACTGTTGGGCCTAAACGCAAAATGCCCAGCTAAACATAGGGATGAACGGTCGGATCTCGCTCACTTAGTCACGCGTTGCCTTCTGCTAGCTTGATGATGCTTCGCTACTGGCGGCTACGATTATATTATCCAACGATGATCATTGGCTGATGCTCTAGAGATCTGCCAGTATTTGGAATCTTGGACGAACTGACATGATTGGATGACTAGGGCGTGGCTTGGAAGAATAGGGAAGGACCCTAGTGCTTCCGATCTTCGATCGGGTGTAGCACGACCCTCCGGTCACCTGGAAGAATCGAAGTAGGTCAAAAATGGAGACTATGCTCCGTCACGTGAGCTGAGGTCCTCAGGAGGTCCACCTGAGCTCCGGTGGCGTCGCATGAGCATGAGATAGAGATGGATCTCTATGTACCTCTGACGTGCAAAAATCAACTCCAAAAGGAGTCCTCTGTTTCAAAACCCTGCAAAGTGAAGCTAAAGCAAGAAAAAAAAGGAATATGGGCTCTTATTGGCGAAGGGGAGCGAAAGGTGGAGCGTGGCGGAGATGTCTTCGATGGGTGGAGGTAGGGAGACACAGGTTTCCATATCCACTAGATATCATGGTGAAGTGAGATGCATGGGGCATAGAGGAATATTAAGGGAGTGATGCGGAGGTGGTGTGGCGCATTTGGGAACAATGAGGAGATGGTTAGGGTTCACCGGAGCTCAACTCCGGTGAACTACCAAGGGGGTTTGATTAAGCTATAACCCGCGGTTACAAATTAGTCTAAATGAATAAAACAAAACATTAAACTACTAGATACTTCAAAAGTGAAGAAAAACACACCTCAATGGCAGGAAGACCATGAAGTAATGCCTCGATAACGAACTTCACCGGAGATGGGTGGAAGCTCTCCAACCCTTTCCTTGCCTCCCTCTCAATGGGTGGAAAAGAGCATGTCACACTCTTCAATTCATAGCACATAAAAAAGAAGGTGAAGTTGGGTCAAAGAGGTTCCGATTCAAATCGAAGTCGAGTGAAGGTTATATACATCGTGATTGGGCGGCTCTAAAGATTGAAGTGTAGGCTACTGATGAATCTCCATTTCATTACCTTTATTCTATAATTTTGGCCTCAAAAACCCCAACAAATGCATATAAATAGCATTAATTTGTACATATTAGCATTCATTATTTATTGTATTAAATGTACATAGAATAAAGTTTTTAATGCCAAAATTATAGAATAAAGGGAAGAAAAGAAAAAGGAATAAAATATTGCAAATATTTTATGACCCGAACCCCGAGACCAAGGCCAGCATGGAATTGGTCGACAAGGAATAAAGTAGGGGAGATAAGGGCCAGTATACAATAAATACCTCATTTATTAATTCATTTATTTATGCATTTTTGGCACCTATTTTGTACATAAGTATTTATTCATCAAATAAAGAAACTTTGTACATGAAAGTTGTAGATAATAATGTAAATAAAAATACAAATTTGAGTTTGTGTAAAAATAATACCCAGTGAACATTTTATACACAGAATAAAAAGCCAAAATCTCAACTTCACAGACCCATATCTTGCAAATAAAAACTCCAAATCACCCAAACTCACCTTTAATTGTATATAGCATTCCAAGAACTATTTTATAAAACTGGTTTCATAATTTTTGGAGTCCATATGCAGAAGTTAGGTTTTTGGCCCTTCTTGTATATAGGACTGATTAAAATATTCATTTTATTCAATATTTATTCTTTGTATAAATTCATATTTTTAGAATTTTGCAAATAATGTATATAATGCATACACATATTAGAAGTTAAAGAAAACCAAAAATAATTTGTAAAATAAAATAAGTCTACAAATTCATAGACAAAATACCTATGCTATATACCTATATATAAATAAAAAGGATTTTATTCCTTGGTTCTTTTATTCTTTTATATTTTTATAATAATGTATACATTATAAATAACTCATTAAAAATGTAAATCCAGAATAAAAATCAAGGAAATACAATAAATAAATTAAGTGTATAAAATACATAGATAAAACACCTATAAGTATACCTACATACACCTATACCTATTTATTTACAATATAAATAAACTCATAAAAATCAAACAAAAATACCTTTATACTCACAAAAATAAATTATAAATTTATAAAATAAGCCAATAAAATAATAAAAGAAAATAAACAAATTAAAAATAAAATACATAAAAATACATGTAAGTACATACATATACACATTATTCAAATAAAACTATAATAAAACACCTCAAAAAATTCAATAAAAATCATTAATAAATACTAGATGAAATAATACACATTTTTTATTTTATAAGAAAAATTAATAAAATCGTTTAAGGTGTCAAATAAATCAATGTCCAATCAGATTTTCTGTTTTGTCTTGTAGCGGCTGACATGGCCCAATGTGGCGCCGGCCTTCGTTGACCCCCTGGTCAACTGTCCCATCCCTTGCCTGGCGCCTCTGAACTATCAAATCCCCGATTTTCCTCCATTTTTCGCGGCCATCCCTTCCATCATCCTGGCTCGCTTCCTTCACAAGATTTGTCCTCTGATCATCCATGATGCCCGCCGAAATCATAGATCAACGAGATATTCATTGGATCAGTCAATAATCGCCGGATAATAAGGCCTCTTGCCAATGTTTATAAATCATTAGCTCCGCCTCCTTCCTCGAATTTGGCCATTTTCATTCCACCCAAACGCCTTAATCTTGCTCCTGGACCATTCCTCGTTACAGGGGGAGTGACCCAGCGCCTCGACTCGGCCGGAGGACGGAGAATTTTGACACGGCGGAGCTCCGGCGTCCGCCCTGCTCCCTGGAGGCCCCCAGGTATAAGAGCTGCCCTTTTATGCGTTTTAGTTAGCTTTTAATGTTAGCTTTCCATTCCAGTTATTAGATTAGGTTTTAGTCAATGCCCTTAGCTTAAAAAATCAAAACTCGAAGTTCGCCGGAGCTCCGCTCCGGCGACTTCTCCACCATTGTCTCGACTGTTTCCGCCCGCCATTCGCATCCCATCTCGTTCCTCGTTGCATTCTCCATCGAATGCACACCTCAGATCAACCTAGGACCCTCGGTCTTGGCGAATCGGGGCTCCTCCTCCGTCGTTCGCCGGAGCCCCTTCGCACACCTTCATCTTGCATGGCAGCTTCAAAACCCCGGGTCGAGGAGATAGCTCTCTCGCCCGCGGTTCTTCCTGTGCAGGTACATCGAGGAATCGAGCCCAACTGGGCTTGCATTGAACCAGGAAGAGGTTCCTGGAGGTCGTCAGCTTCATCGACCTTGACCCAGTGACTCGGACCTCCAGGAGCCATGAAATCACCATCAGTCGATGCGGGATCCCTCCAGCTACGTGTGGACCACCTCAGACGTGCCGGAGAGCCTTGGAGGGGCCCAAGCTCCTCGATCAAAGCTCTCCAGCCCCGAGCTTCTTCCCCGTTCTTCCAGGGAGCTTCAGCACCGTCAGATCAGGAGGTGAGGCCCAGATTGAAGGAGAACCGTCCGATGAAGACACGTGCCAACCGTCAGATCAGCCCGGATCGTCTAATCCAGGCCCTTCATCGTCGAACCGGTATCTACCGTCAGATGCGTGACGCGTGGATAAGTGGCCCCTCCAGCGCCGTTGGATGACACGCCTTATTTAGGGGTAAATTTCACATCTAACCCCCGCCTTTTTGTATTTATAGTTTAATACCAAAAATGAAACGTCACGTCGTAAATAAAATGTATATTTTGCAGAACAACCCCCTATGTTTTTAGATTTACATTTTAGTCCCTCCGTGCCTCACGTGCAGCACCCACGTGAGGCGCGTGAAATTTGCATTTAAACCCCGCCGGGTTTCTGTAATTATAAAATGGTCCTGAAAATAAAAGTTAACGTGTATTTTATTGTGATTTTTGCATGTGTGCCCCTGTGAACTATTTTATTTGCAAAAATACCCTTGCCAGGCCATTTATTTTTGAATGCTTTGTCTATTTATTTTGTGCTCCATATTAAATGGAAAAATCTTGCAAAAATAGACTTAAGTTCCTGATTGGTTGTTCGTGCATGCCATATTTTTAGTTTTGCATTTTGTTGCATTTTTATATTTATTAAAAATCGAAAACATGTCTTTTATTCACTGTCTAACTTATAAAATTCCAAAAAAAAATGAAAAAGCCTCGAAAAATTCCAAAAAATTCCCTCTGGTGCATTTTGTCCTATCTTAGTTTCAAACCAAAAACCCCTAAAAATCACAAAAAGAAAACCTTAAAAATCCAAAAATACCCAAAAACTTCAAAAAAATGTACAAACTCAAAGAAAAATCAGAAAAATATGAACTCAGTCCCTATTTATGCTAAGTTTTATTATCTTTGTTAGAAAAATAGTGTGAAAAATTTTTAGGGCTATTTGCTATTTTTCATGCCTATTTTTCTTACAGCCAGACCCTATTCCACTGTTTGCTCTTATTTTGCTATTTCAAAATATTAAAAATATATTGAAAAATGCCTAAAAATCAATAAAACAGTAAAAAACCATGAAAATCCCAAAAAGACTTTATTCCTGAATTTTTGACTATTTTTGAGTATTTTTGTAAATATTATAGTATCCTTATAGATATATATATGTACTCCCTAAAACAAAAAAAAGAGAAAGGAATATATATATATATATATATCACTACCTATATGCATTTATGTGTATATATATACTTATTAATCCTACAATATAAAAATAAAAAAAATAAAATATAATTCAAAAACCCACAAAAATAGATTTCACACTTGGATGACTCTGAGATACATGTAGGCTATTGCATTTTGTATTGATCTCTGTGGTTCGACCTCTACATGCTTCTCACTGTACATTTTATGGTAGAGTAAGTAAAGATTAATTCACATTTCTTTTTGGATTTAATTGATACATTCTTTCATTGTGGGTTAATTGTTGCTTAACTTGGGTATTCTGCGAGCGGTCGCCTCGGCGACAACTTATTTACATTATTCATGGTGACCCTCGTGGAAAATCCTCGTTATCAGCTACGTTTTAGTGATCCATGGCCTGAGGTGATGATTGGGAGTGTAAAGTCACTGATCGTGGAACAAAAGTGCAGAAGGAATCCAAGCCATTTATTGAAAGAAATGGTTTGTAAAAAATTGAGGAATAAAACGAGGGCTGTCAAAGGCTAGGATGGGTGTCAGAGAAGCTGACCGAGTTCATCTTCTGACTCCCCCTGGATGGTCCACGTGTACCAACCATGAAAAACCTTGCCTGTAAGCTTACAAAATAAATAACAAATAGTAAATGATTTTATTAATTTTAGGTTATAAAAAAAATGTTTATTATTTTTAAATTATTTTATTATGATTTTTATTTATTTTTAGAGGTATATAATTATAAGTTACTTTTTAGGGCTAAAATACAGGTATATTTATCGATATTTTTGTGTATTTTATTTTTATTTTGTATTTTTGATTTTATTAATTGAATTAATTATTTTACTTAATTGAATTATTTTTATATACCTAAATATATTTTTATTTTATTTTTAGATATATTATATATACTTAATTTAGTAGATGTATTAATTGTATAGGTATAATTATAGGTAATTCATCTATGTTGTTTATATACATATTTTATTTTGATGTTTCATTTATTTTTTTATTCTTGTTTTAATATGTACATCAATTACAAATAATATATACAACATTATAAAAATATAAAATTATAAAAATACTAAAGAATAAATAAATTGATTATTTTAATCGGGTACACTATACAATAGGGGTCCAAAACCTAACTTTCACGCCTTAAATCCAAAAATTATGAAACCAACTTCATTAAATAGATTATTAAAAGCTATAAACAATTAAAATGTTTTTATTATATTTGAGTTTTTATTTGAGAGATATCGGTCTGGGAAGTTGGGATTTTGGAATGTTATTTAGAGTATATCTTGTGCATTATATATTATTTTTAGATAAAATCAACTTTATATTTTTCTAGATTTTATTATCTACAACTTTCGTGTACAAAGTTTCTTTATTTGAGGTATAAAAAGTGGAAAGCAAAATAGGTTCCAAAATTGATTAATGTATGAATTAAGAAATGGAAAATTATTGGTATTCTTGGCCCTTGTCTCCCCCTACTTTATTCCTTGTCGACCTAATCATCGAGATGCCTTGGTCTAGGGGTTAAGTCATAAAATATCTTTGATATTTTATTCTTATTCTTTTATTTTCTTTATTCTATAATTTAGGCATTAAAAACGGTAATTTATACAATATTTATACAACTATGCATGAATGCTAAAATGCATGATTTAAGGGCATTTACATGCATCTACTAGGGTTTTTAAGAAATGATAGAATAAATGTGAGGAAATGGAGATCCATCACCTGCTATATTTGTCTTTGCTAGTCCCTAGCAAACACTTATGCAATAAGTGTAGAAAAAGAAAAAGAAGAAAAATAAAGAAAGTGGCTTAAATTTAATTGTCAAATTTATATTTACAAAATCAAAGTTTGGAGTTTAAGTTGGACCTTTGGAATGTTAGTGCAGGCGGAACCTTATTGGGAATCAGATTTGAAATCCAACAGCCTTCGAGAATCCCAAGACTCTATTGAAGTCCCCTAAATAGACAGGTCAGAATATTTCAATTCATACATAAACCCTTATGACTATGAATTGGGTTCGTATAATGTATGTGATAGTGGATCCTCTCAACTGAAATGACAAAGAGATTGACGTCTCCAGCATGACAACCCATTGATTACCTAGTCCAGCAACTCCCTCCTCGAGGAGCGGGGTATTCCCTTCCAAGTTCAAGTGACAACTAGCTCAAGAGGAGGGGGTGAAAGAAGAATGGACGGTAGCCAGTGTAGCTACATATCTGAGGATGCAAGACCAATGTGTTGATGACATCCAGTTGCATGCTCACATGATCTGACTTTCTAGCTCAAGATTGCTTGTTGGCTATACAAATATATACACTCCGACATGCATTTTATTTTCAATTAGGTCTGTCCACTTATCTTAGAGTTTTTTATTTTTGCTTTTTTTGAAATACTATTTACATCAGCATTTACGTAAGGAATTTTCCCTCTTGAGCTAATAGACTATCCCCTTTTTGAAGCATTATTGCAAACCACACTCCCCGTCTTTAGATATCTACGCCAATGGACGAGTTGGGTTGCACTTCCCTCCCTAGACGAGGACAAATGTTTCCACTTGTGTACGTCTCATACCGGCATATCTAATTCCCTCACCACTCCAACTGAGTTGAGCGAAGTGAAAGGTGCGAGTATCCAAGTAAGGTCATTATCGATAAGAGCCATGCATATGCTCTGAAATACTCTACTTAGGTAGTCAAGAATACATTGAACCAAGACTCGTGATCCTCAAAGAATTAAGTCATAGACTTGAAGTACCTCAATTCCATCTCCTATAAGATTCATGTTATCAGGTAGATTTAAGGTCCAACCGAGCTCCAAACTTCTGATTTTACTTAGACTTGTTCAATTATTAAACTCAATCTGAAATATGCGAATGCTATGCAAATGTTATGCATTAAATATTTGTGATGCAATTTCCAAAATTTTGAACTTTTTATGGACTTTTCAAAAGATTATGCATGTGCAATTTTTTTTTGTATTTTTTAAAAAAATTGCAAATGTTTTGTGATTTTTGAAAACATAATATTTTGGCTAAAACTAGGTATATATATTTACACAGCAATGCCTCTTATATTTGCAATAATTAGGTTTTGAAGAATTTACAAGGGATAAGTGATCATTTTTATAGAATTATCTAAAGAAATTTAGTGTGATGTATATATTTCTCAAACTTATTTGAAAATGATTTTACAAGCAATTGTAAAAACTACATTCTCAATAATTTTACAAACATTTACATACATTTGAAAATCATTTTGCAAAGGTTTTTCAAACAGTATATATAGATTTTTCAAAATATTTTTGCAACCATTTTCCAAACATTTGCAAATAATTTTAAAAATGTTTTTATTTCATACAAATAATATAAATTTTGTAAACAAAATATTTTTACAAAGGTTGAAAATATTTAACAGAATAAATTCCAAATAATTTTCAAAAGATTTTTCAAAAACATTTTCAATCATTTGCAATAAATATTTTACCTTGATTTATTAATCAGTATATACAAAAAAGAATTTAAGGAATAATATGCATCTTTTTAATAAGTATTTTAATGAATTGTATTCATATTTTTAGCCATAATTATTATTAAAAATACAAATGTATGAGTTATGGATAAAGTATATATGGAGTATCTATGACCCCCTATACTTGGCTTGAACTATGTCCACATAGATCGGAGAGATGGGAGAAAACATAACTCGGACAGAGTATAGGAATGCCTAAAGAATAAATAAATAACAAATGAATGAATGAGAAGTCGACCGTCCCCCTATACTTAGGATCAAATAATCCTAAGTATAACTGTCATTACACGAAGCATGGAGGGTCAAGGATGGGAATGAACATATTATACTCAGATTTTCTCCCCATATACTAAGGGTAAGATATCCCTAAGTATAGACTAGAAGAGGAGACAATTGAGAGAATCAAAGAAAGAAAAGATTTCGGTTGCACACCCCCTATAATTAGGACAAGATACATCATAAGTATAAATGACAGACAAAAGGGACAACATCTTTTCAGTAGAAAAAGAAAAGTGAAAAGGAAAAGAATAAAAAATAAAAGATAGAAAAGTCAAATGAAGATAGAAGAGAAGATCAAAGAGAATGTACACATCACTCCACCTATACTTAGGATAAAAGAAGCCCTCACTTTAGGCAACAATAGGAGTAATGAAATAGAACAAAGAAAGAACACTCGGCTCAACCACCCCTATACTTAGGAAAAAGTACGCCCTAAGAAAGGCACACACGAGAATGATGTATGGACAAAGATAACAAAAGCGGATATGCAACACAGTGGATGTACAATTGGTCTAGAAGGTCGAAATCAAACCTTTTTGCGGGACCGCTGAGGAATGGATCTCACAAGATGGAGGTCGATATCAGGTTCTACAGTGGTCGAAAATAGATCAAGATCGACCCAATGAAGATCCTCAGTTGTCTTAGGGTGTGAAGGCACAGATGGGTCAGTGAAAGTAGTATGGCTAGGTCCAGTCGTGGGTGTCTGGCATATTTAGAAGTGAAAAGGGATGAACTCATTATAAGAAGAAGTATGTTCAAGGTCATCCTGTGAGGTCTCTCCTAGGTCAAAACCAAAAGGAACGAACTCATCGGTGGAAGTAGTCGAGTCATGTTCATCCTCAAAAGTCTCAACCGGTTCATCATTATTACCAAAACGCTCGAATTCCTTAATAAAAGTGACAAGATCAAATTCGTCCTTAGTCTCATCAATGTTTTCCCCCCGCTCATAGGTGTTAATTGTGTAAATCCCGCGGATGTCATCAATACATCGCCAAGTGCTAGAAGCAAGTACTTCGAGGTCTATGCTTTCCGAGTCATCCTCCTTAGAGAGGAATTCTCAGGTTTTAGTGGAATCCAACATGAGGTTATAAGCCTCAAGGTCAGCTAAGATTGGTGTTGCCGTATCAGATGCAGGTCTCTAGTCGACAGTGAGTGCAGTGATGACCACCTCGCTCTTATCAACAAGACGGATTGAATCTCTCCTGATTTGTAATCAATAATGACTCTCACAAAGGGAGAAAGGATCATCCCAAGATGATTAATAGTGCTCCCCTATGGAGGTCTTCATGGGCAATACAAAAAAATCAACAGTATAGCTCATTCCCTGAATCGAAATGATGATGTTTTATAGAATACCCTTTGACCTCTTGATAGATCCAGAAACAAATTGAACTATCATCTTGGTTTTCTTGAGAGGCCCTAAGTGAAGAAAGTGTACCAGTGAGAAGGGTATGATTCTAATTGAAGCATCACTGTCAAGGAGAGTGCGATCACAAGTATGTCATAGATGGTGAAACTAATGAAAGGTGTAGCCATGTTCCTTTTCCTATGAGAAGGATAATGGGTGATGGTATGGACAGTGGCCATGGTCAGAATATGATGCTCAGATCTGCTCCTTTGCTTTCTTTTCTTGGGTTGAGGAGCAAATAATTGGGTCATGGCTTGGTGAAGTGGGGCTTTAATGATCTCATGAATGGTGGACACCACTTCAGGTTCAGTCAATATTTTTTTGAATTTTTGAATCTCTTCCATAAAAGGGAGGAGATCAGAATCAACATATACATAAGGATGACTAAGTGCAGTCTCTACAGTGCATCCTCGGGGCCAAGGATGGGCCAAGGTGTGAATGGTTGTGTGGTCAAATGGTCTGGCAGAGGTGTCCTCTCCTCACAGTCGGACTCAATCATATGTCTCCCGAAATCTTTTTGTATTTTAAATTTTTCTCAATTTTTTGTATTTTGTCAATTGCAAGCTCTAGTGAAAATCCTCAAGTGAATCCATACCCTCAAAGAATGGAGCGTCATTTTGGCTCTTATTTATGCTAAATAGATCATTCATCCTATATTTCATATGCTCCATCATCTGATTCAAGGACTCAAGTGTGGAAATCATCAGAGGTCACTCCAAAATCTTAGGATCAGGTGAATGGGATGTAGGTGGTGGATGTGGACAAAACGCACATTTCAGATAAAGGTATTATAAGAAAAGTGGATTGTCGAAATGTGAAGGTGATGGTGGTTGTAGGTGAAAATCAAAGTTCAAATCCCAAAATAGTGGGTTATGCAAATATGTACAAAAAGCAGGAGTAAAGTCCTCCTAGAAAAAAAGGAGGTTGACCGATTGGAGGTACCAGGGATCCACAATGTTCGGATAAAAAGCGCTCCAGTCGACAATCTCGAAACAAAGGAAAATGATCGGGAGAGGACAATGATCAAATCAAGAGGGATGAGAAGAAAGTCACAAATGCATAGAGAGATCGAGTGTGCACACAAACAATCACAAAAAAATGCGTAAAGCAAACCCCTCAATTCACCTACTCAACTCGGTGAATACCGTGAATGTTCGGTCCTTATGTTATATGTTTTAGAGTTAGGTGAGAAGTCAAAAATTGTACAAACACTTAAGTTGGCTTATGGGATTTGGACACTAACCTTAGTGCGTATTCGAGCAATTTAAAATGAAGACAATGAGGGGATTACACACCCCAAGACAAATATTTTTCTTTTTGATCTTTTGTAGGTTCAAGTAATATTAACAGTCTCGATTTTATAATTATCACTTTTTTTGGATTTTTAATAAGAATGCACAGGCCTATAGAAGGATTCAATTCTTTTAAGCTCTTAAGTGGTCAAAATCAGATGTAGAGTTGGAAAAACAATGCGAGGCATAAATAATGATGTATATTAAAGAGAAATGCTCACCTTGCCTCCAATACTCTACATGCGAGGATGCTAAGCATAATTGAAACCTATCTATATGCAATGCAAGCCGATGAAATCCCCTAAGTTCATAAATTGCTATTAACGTGAAGAATCAATGCTAATGACTCAAAATAGAACTTAAGGGTTTGGTCTTGGAGTCTCCTCGGTACCCACAATAGTTGGTTTTGCAAGTGATGTATGGAGGACTCTCATAGCACGTGGTTCCAAGACTGAGTCAGAAGCAATTCAAAATTTGACTAAGTCCAGACGAATACTATCGGAGCATGCAATGGTAATTAAGTGTTTAGACCTAATGCCATCGTCAAGCAAATCCTAAGGCTAGGTCTTAATCACATAAAATAAAGAAAAGAAAAGAAAACTGTGAAACAAAATAAAAAGGTAAAAAATCGTGAAAAAGCCAATGAGTCCTCCAAGGGAACAATACCCTCGGAAACTGGACCTCATGAAGTGAAAAGTGCTGCAGAGTCGTGTTTGTTAAAAATTTAGTCTCTCTCTCTCACTTAAATTACATGAATAAATGTAAAATATATCCACAAAAAATTTTCTTCAAAATTCCCTCCAAGTCAACCTTGGTGCTAGGTCAAATCCGCCTCACGTGGATACGCAGGTGCTTTGAGAAGAGCTCCTCACTCGATCCACATTCCTCACAACAAAGTCAACAAGAGAGGGGTGATTAGACAATTCCAAATAAATATCAAATAAAATAGAAAATAAATTAAGCACACAAAGAGACAAATAAATCAGAATCGATCAAAAACCAATCTATGTGCAGTTGCTCCCCCGACAACATCGCCATTCGAAATAATGATTTTGTAGAGGGTCGTATGGTCTCACATGGCGAGACCGTAGTCGATGTGTTGACCACTCAAAAAAATCGTTAAATTCAGCAATCGACTCACAATAAATAAATCAAGCAACAAAATGTAGGTGTGGAGTTAAAATTGATTATAACTCTATAATAGGCGATGTATAGTGTAAGTAATATAGAGTGTCGAACACAGGGAGCACAAAGGATTGATCGGGCAAATAAATGCATAAAAATGTGATTGTGAGATGATTTGTTTATAAGTTCTTTTTTATGGGTTTTATATTATTAATATTTTATTTTAATTTTGTTTTACATTTTTGTACTTTGATTTTTAGTTTTCTATTCTTATATATTTTGAATTTTCTTTTACTTTTAAAGTAGATGATGAATCCACGATTCATCGCCTTTATTCTTTTATTTTAGCTTCAATTTCTTAGTCAAACACCTGTAAATACCCATTAATTTCATAAATTTACCATTTTGCATGCATTTGTTAAAATTGCATTTTTTAACACTTTTTGTACATAAATAAAAGAATAAAGAAGAAAAGAAAAAGAAAAGAAAAATAAAGGATGTAGTTATGCAATAAATACAGACTGACCCAACCCCCGAGAGAAGGTCAAGACTTGACCTGATCGACCAGGAATAAAGTAGGGGGAGATAGGGTCGTTTGTCAGAAAAATCAAAAATATCTTGTAAATATTTTTGATGTATATTTGTACAAAACTTACATTATTTTATTTGTACATAATTTGACCTCAAACTAATTATTTTTGTAAATAAAAGTTGTAAACAAAATTGTGTTGTAAATAATAAAAATATTTGTAAAATAAAATATTGTATATATTGCAAATAATTACACCCAGAAAAAGCCACAAAGTGATAATTGAAACATCAATTCCGGCTCCACACAAGCTCAAATTGAACCAAACTCACTTCCATCATACTATAAATTAAATTATCTTTCAAATGGCTGTGGTTTCATTATTTTTGGAGTTACGGTTAAAAAGTCGGTTTTCTGGGGTGTTTTGTGCAGTTTTCCTATATATTTGATGAACATATTTATTTATATTTATTTTTATACATAATATATATTGTAAATATTGTTTTCATTAAAAAAAATTTATTAAAAAAATAAAAATTAAAAAAATCCTTTATAAAAATTATTTCCTTATTTGCACATATGTACATTATACTATATGTATATAATATATGTATACAATTAATTTCCCTAAATAAAAATTACCAAAAAAATTAATTATCTCACATTAATTAATTTAATTTATTTAATTACGAAAATCATATGTAATTATTTAATTTATTGGGTTTATTTGAATTCATTTGATTTGATAACTTACCTTTTATGTGAAGATTTGATTTTGTGCCTTAAATAGCCACCATTAAGGTGGTTAATTGATTTTTGGGAATTATTTAATTTATTTATTTTAATTAATTACGAAATTCGTTTTTAATTAATAATTTATTTTATTTATTCAATTATTTTATTTAATTAACCAATAAACACTTTCCTCATTTGTGAATATCTTCCATTTTTGATTTTCTTCTCTTTTTAATGGGCTCCTCCTCCCTCATTCACAAGGGATCAACCTTTGGAGAGAAGAGCCCGACCTCCGAGAACCTACTCGTCGTAGAAAGGTGCTTAGCCTCCGAGCCGTCCGGTGACAGCGTACGGTCGTCGTCGAGGCCACAATAGCATTTCCAATCTCAAGGTGAGATCCCAACTTTGTTTCCTGTTTTTTTTTTCGTAGGTAATCGTAGTTCTAATTTTTCTCCTGGTTTATTAGTTGTTAGATCTTTAAAAATCTCCAAAATTTTCCATCACATTTCGATCCGCCCTCGAAATCAAATTTTCATCTCATCTCTCAATCTCTCCATTTCACGTCTATCTCACACAACCTTTCACCTCCGACCACACACGGTGGTCAGAGTCCCTGGATCTTTCTTTCACCACGCCAAGATCCGCCCATCCAAATCCTTGTTTGTTCATAAATAAATAAATAAATATTTGCTTTTCTCTCTAATGTTTTATTTTGTAGGAATAAAACAATAAAAATTTTTATTTCTATCTCTAACTATTATTTTGCAGGAAAACATAAAAAAAACATAAATAAAAAAATTAAAAAAATCATTTTTATATTGCTGTTTACATTACTGTTTTTAAAAAAAACAACAAAAAAATATATATACAATTTGTTCTTGCTTTCTTCTAATAATTTCTGCAGGTTAAAAAAATATATAATAAAAAAAATCACAGTCATCACCCCCGCGTCCAGCAGCGGCGCTCAGCCACCGCCGGCGGTGCCGCCCTCCCCTTGACAGGCCAACGCCGCGACCCGACCTCCTCTAGCCGCGCGGCGGCCCTCGCTTCCTCCACCAGCCACGCGTGCGATCGCGCGGCGCGTATCCGCTCCAGGCCGCCATCTCCGCCCGCGACCAGCCCGCGAGGGCTCCTGCCCCTGCGCCGCACCGACCTCCTTGGCGCCGCGCAGCCCAACCTTCAGATCTGTGCCCGCGCCTCCGCGCGCGGCGCTGCATGACCGACACCCCCATCTGTGCCCAGCAGCGGAGGCCAGATCGGTCGCGCCCCTGCGCCCTCCGACTCCGTCTTCCGCCATCTGCGCGGAGGCGCACCACCCGAAGCCCTCCTCGGAGCGTCGTTCCCCCTCCGCGCGCGGCCCCCCGCGCGTGTCCGACGCCGTCATCGCGCCTCCGTGCGCGCGGCCGCGCCCCCTGAGCAACCCCATCGCTACCGCGGCGTCCCTCCGCGCCCGTGTGGTGCGCCACTTCCGCCCCAACCAGCGCAGCAACCCCCGCGTCCTCCTGTGTCTCCAGATAGGCGGCGGCCGTGTGCCCCTCCTGTGCCCCTGTGAAAAAGAAGAACAAGACAGAAACCCTAGAGCTTTGGGTTTGAAGAATAAATGAAAATATTTTTTTGAGAAATTGCAGACCACCCCCTCGTGATTTTCAGAACTGCAGAAAGACTTCTTTGAGAGCTTCAAATCCAGATCATGTGCAGGGCACAAGTTTATGGGTAAATTACAACTTTTTCCCCCTCATTTTATCTCTGTTCTTATTTTCAGTGGAAAACTTTTTGAGTAACTGCATTCCAGTCCCTGTGCTTCAGATAATTTGAACTTTGCATGTTTGCTTGATGGAATAAATGTTTTTATTGATCTAAAAATTTTGAGAAAATTCATGTATGCTCCTGCTAGGTTCTATATCATTGTACAAAATTTTCATAGCATTTTGAGTTGATTTGACATATTTAAAAAATCAAAAATAGTGTCTTTTTGCTTGCCCATAATTTGAAAATCCATAAAAAATTGAAAAATTGTTTAAAAATTCCATAAAAATTTCTGTAGGTGTATTTTGTTGTCTTTTAATTTCTGTCCAATTTTTGTGCATTTTAACATATATAAAACACAAAAAAAACATTTTCTTTTAAATTTTCTGTACATTTTTTATTATTTTGAAAAATACCAAAAAGAGTCTGTGTGTGTGCTTTTATCCTTTGTGCTTTGTTTTGAAAATAAAAAAAATAATATAAAAGTAAAAAAAACCACTAAAAATCATTTTCTGAAATTTGGCTACTTAGTTTTTAAAACGTGCTCCTTGTGTTCGACCCTGGTCTCTATACCAGGTAAAAAGAATAGCGAAAGACCGCTTACATTTGCTTTCATCGATTTAACATCTTTTTCTGAGTGGTTATAAATTTTTTTTCGATTGACCGCGCTTGGTGATTTGGGTCACGACGACCTTTGATTATTTACATACCTAACCCGATTGTCAAGCGTGTCATCAGAATGGCGCCGTTGCCGAGGAGCACGGCTTTGTAGTCATTTTTCTATTTTTTTCTCTCTATATTATAATTGTTTTCTGACCTTTTCTCTCTAATTTTTTGTACGAGGTACTGCGTGGACAACTTGGAGTTTACTTTTTGAGGACCCGCACGGGAAGAAGAAGCAGGGAGAAGAAGAAGGAACTTTTATTTCTGAGAGAGAGAGAGAGAACAATATTTTTGTAATAATTTAGGACTTTGGACTTGGACTTTTCTCGGGGTCTGTTTCGCCAAGTGCCGGTGCACTTGGGGGACCTCACCGTTGTTTTCCGTGTTTTGATTTTACCGCCATAACCTGCTATTTGATTCTCGCAGTTTTAGCCCTTAGACATAGGATTTTTTGTTGATTGTGACGTAAAATTTCTAAGGCCCAACACCTAATAGAATATCTGTTCCTATAGAACGTAATTGGACCTTACTAAAATTAATTGAAAAAGTTAGTCTAATTGGATTTGAGACCATGTGCCATGAGGAGTCACATACAGCGTTGGCAGGACCCGTTGTGGCGGGCACCGAGTGACTCCCAAGATCGGACTCCGGACTCGATTCGGTTAACTAACTATTGTTCTTCACGATCAATAGAAGTTGCTTGTCTAAGGCCGATTTCTTCGTGCATCATATAGTTAGTTTATATTCTGTCTTTAATTTTATGCGCGGATCATATTGCATGTAGAGTGCTGGAGTAAGGTACGTATTTTCTATCTCTGCATGCATCATTGTGTTTGACCGTGCATTGGCTTTTTCGACTTCCTCCCCCTGTTTTTGGACTCAAATCAATCAAAGAGGAAATCAAAAAGCTCGGTAGGCTTTGTTTGTATTAAAAAAAATCTAAAAAAAAAGAGAAAAATCATAAAATTGGGACTGCTAAAACTATTGACCCTAAAAGACACTTCACCTAAAAAAAATTGTCTTGGGGAGAGCAACCCCCTCATTGTTTAGTTTGCTTGTGCGAGAGAGTGACCCGAACACTAGGTAAAGCCCTCCGGTGCTCATCTCGACTGATTACCGACTCTTCTGTGCGGGACAGTCGGTTGAGAGAGTATCGGGTATCCCAGCAGGTCACGTAATCGCTCTGATATTTTGATTGTTCACCAAAAATAAAAATTGACAAGATAATTTGACCGAGCCTTTACGGTCTTAAGCTCGTGTTGCGTTGGTGAACTGAGGGTTTGCTTTCGATCATAGTTTTACCAGATCTCATCCACGATCATCCCCACATCACGATGATGGGAAGGAGATCCCTTAGGTTGCCTCTGGCAGCACCGCTATCAAGCACTCCTCCACATTCATCTAGGGCGGTTTCGGAGAGCCAAGACCCGCTCTCCGAACCTGAGTTCACTACCACCCTGTCCCCCCTTGACCACCCTTCTTCCACCAGTCCTGAGATACCTGTGCAGAGAACGACACAATTATTTGTTAACTTGACGGCACCTAAGACTGGGTCTTTTGCCTTTGCAGAGACCCACAACATGGCCAGCAGTGATGGACGAACCGATGGACAGCCCCAGAATACCACTTATGTTCTAGATCAGGGCGCCATCAACAACACCTTGTTAGCCTCCTTAGAGACGATGCAGCGACAGATTCGAGATCAAGGAGCATTCATGGCAGAGGTTCGTCAGGAATTAGCTCAGATGCGAGCTGACAGAGGAGAGAATAACCGAGGAGGTGGTGGAAAGATTCCAGAGTTTGGAGGAGGATCAGACGGAAACCCGGAGGACCAGTCGGAGCAAGCTAGGCAGCCACGACCGATGAGGCAGTTACACAACCCGGCTGCAACTTTGACCCATCGATGGATTCAGCTCCCTGAGATCCTGGGTGATTTCAAGCTTTCCCCCCAGACCATTCAGCTTTTGCCCAAATTTCATGGGCTAGCCACCGAAGAGCCGCATCTACACCTGCAGGAGTTTGAGATGATCTGCAGCACTGTCCACGACAGATATGTGGACGAGGACACTATCTAGATGATAGCGTTCCCTTTCTCCCTGGACGACAGAGCAGCCAATTGGCTGAAGCATTTGGGGAGATTTGTTACCACTTGGGAGCAGCTCCGGACCGAGTACTTAAACAAGTACTATCCACTCGGCCGGACCAACGCAACACGAGCTCTGATCAACAACTTCTCCATGATCCCTAATGAACAGTTTAATGAAGCGTGGGATCGATTTCGTGAGCTCATTGACCGGTGTCCACACCATGACATATCCAAGCCCAATCTCGTCCAGAGCTTCTTTTGTGGGCTGACACCGGAGCTGCAGGGGCTTGTCAACGCTTCTTGTGGGGGTTCCTACTTCGCCAAGGACGAAGACCAAGTCTGGGCTATCTATGAGGAGATGGCTGAAAATTACTCAGTGATGTCCCAGACTAGGCTCTATGCTCAAGGAAAACCCCAACCCCATGCCGTGTCCTATCATAGGATATCACGGGTTGATGCGGGTCCACCCATTTCTTCACCAGCAGCAGCAGCCCAAGCAGAATCTTCAGCTGCTGACATGGGTATTATCAGTGAGAAGTTGGACCGCATTGAGATAATAGAGAAGAAGCAGTGCCAAGGCATGACACAGATAGATCAATTGGCACAGACTCTTAGTGACCTGAAGACCCACATCTTGTGTCTCCAAGAGGCACAAGAGGCTTCTCAGCCTCGTTCCAGGTCACGAGCTGATCCCACCAGCAACCGCTCTTCCCAGCACTCTGCCCAGTACCACCAGGTTCACCACGTTCAGGCAGAGCCGGTTCAGCAGTTGCAGCAGTACTACTCTCAGACACCACCATCGCAGGACACTCAGATGGTGATGTATCAGCCGGATCAGCCACTGGCAGTTCTTTCCCCTTTTCCGTACGAGCAGGAGCCGTTGATGGAAGTCAACGGGATTTGGTATGACCGGCAGCAGCCCGGGATACATCGGGATCATCCTGGGTTCAGGTGGTCCAATGGAGGTACCTCGTCCCAGCAGCAGCCTCCAGCTCAGGGCGGACAGAGCAGCCAGCAGCAGCAGCCCCATTATTCCCAGCCACAGCAGCACTTCCAGCAGGGTCCTCGTCCTTACCATCAAGGACAGCAGTGGAGGCAGCAGCAACAGCCTCAACAGTATTCTCAGCCTCCCCCTCAATTCCAGCGAGGGAACCCATCTGGTTCTCATGCACCTATCTATGAGAACCCGGCCCTTGATGACCTCGCCCGCTTACTCACTGACTAGCAGGCAACCTTTCGGCGAGAGATGGATGAGTTCCGGCAGGAAATGAGGGAGATAATCAAGGGAAAAGCCGCCATACCCGCTCAGATTGAACCTAACCCGAACAATCTGAAGAGGAAGTCTGAGCAGGTACAGTTTACAGAGGCCACCACTCCTAGTGATATTTTGAATGATATTTCTTCTCCCATATTTGATGCTGATTTTGTAAAACTTAGGAGCGGTAGAAGGCCAGCCGGCGGCGCCTCATCTGAACGACAGCCCATTGATGATTCGAGAGCGTCAGACGAGGAGGATAGCGGTGCTGATGCCGCTGATGATGTTGATGACGGTGGTGCTGACGCCACCAAGGATGATGATCCAGTCGACGGTACTGATGCCGTCATTTCTCCAGATGCAGTTAGTGGTACTGATGCCACTATTAGATGTGATGCTGAGCCAGAGCGCGGTGCTGATGCCGTAAAGACAGATGCCGTGGGTGGTGCTGATGCCACCATTTCTAGTTCTGTTGTGTTGCCTCATACCTATGTCTCTCAGGACATTATCAAAAATAACAAAAAAATGAATAAAGGAAAGGTTTCTTTATCTACTCAGAGTCCATATGTGTTGCATGATCACTCTTGTATGGATTCCAGTCCTTCCCAGCAACAGGAACCTCCTCCTGACCCTTCATCTGAGGAGGGTCCAGCTATCCCTTTCCCTCAGGCACTCCGCTTAGGGCAAGGGAAGAAAATGAAAAATCCAAAAAATTCACAACAGTTAGAGTTCAACCAACAGATGATTGACAGATTCCATATCCAGCTGACTCTACAGGAGGCATTAGAGCACATCCCTCTCTTCCAGAAGTACTTGAGAGAGAAGACCACTATACGTAGGAAGAAGAGGAATGCAGAAATCCATGTGCTGACACGTGAAACCTGCTTCGCTATACAAAATAAATTGCCAGCCAAGAAACCTGATGCAGGAGCTCCATATGTCAGATGCCACATTCATGAGCAGCAATTTGATCGTACTCTTTTGGACAGCGGTTCTTCGATTAACCTCCTTCTGGCTGCCTTACTCGATCGATTCGAGTTTGGTCCTCTTAGGCAGAGCAGGACGATCCTTCAGTTTGCTGATAGATCTGTAAAGAGGCCAAAGGGGTTACTTAAGGACGTTGTCGTCACAATTCAGGGCCTGAAATTCCCCGTGGACTTTGTTGTATTGGACATGGAGATCCCTGAATGTGTGATCGATGCCCCCATCATTTTAGGAAGACCATTCTTGGCCACAGCCAAGGTGGTAACCGACCATGATAGTGGGAAGGTATACTTTCGCATCGAGGGAGAAAGTGTACAAATAGAGACGATCGAGGAGACACGATCTAAAGATTCAGAGTGCTCAGATCAGATGACCGACTCAGAGCGAATGACAGATGCAGAGCTAGACATCCACCATGAGTGTGACTTTGTGATTACAGACGACGAAGCAGTTTGGGCAGATCCCGCATCACGAGCTCTTGCCACATCCTCAGATAGTGAAGATTCACATATCGTGGCAGATGAGAGTTCGGAGAGCACACTCATGGCACAGGATACAGTAGAGGCTGATTACCATGATCAGGATAGCGAAGACGATTTTATCTCATGCGCTTCAGATTCAGATTCCTCAGACACAGACACCAACTTTGATTGGCAGGAGTTCGATGAATATTTATCGTGTCTGGTGCCTGCAGAGCCGACAGCTAGGACGGAGAGTGAGCCAGGACAGCTGACAGATATACCAACAGAGCCATCTTCGTCGGATTTACCATTACGAGAGTTCTCACACACAGATCTGGTAGCATTCACTCAGACATTTCAGAAACCAGATTTACCAGCTCCCACTTGTCCAGAATTGAAGACCTTACCGCAGAGTATGAAGTATAGATTCCTTGCAGGAGAGCCAAATATGTTCCCAGTCATTATCTCAGCAGATTTGACTGAAGACCAAGAATCTCGTCTGATAGAGGTTCTTGAAAGAAACCGCAAGGCAATTGGATGGAGTGTGGCTGATCTCCAGGGGATAAGTCCGGCCCTGTGCTCCCACCACATTTATCTCGAAGAAGACGCCAAGCCCTCGCGTGAGTTCCAACGAAGGCTGAACCCGAATCTTCGAGAAGTGGTTATGAAGGAAATATCTAAGTGGTGGAGCGCCGATTTTATCTACCCCATCTCTGACTCTAAGTGGGTTAGTCCATTGCATGTGGTACCCAAGAAGACGGGTATCACCACAGTTGTGAATGAGTCTGGAGAGGAGATAGCCACCCGAGTACCCACTTCTTGGAGGGTCTGTGTGGACTACAGACGATTGAATCAGGCCACCAAGAAGGACCACTTCCCGCTACCATTCATAGATCAGATCATTGAGAGATTAGCTGGGAAGAGTTACTACTGCTTTCTGGATGGGTATTCGGGATACAATCAAGTGGTCATAGCGCCTGAAGACCAAGATAAAACAACGTTCACCTGTCCGTTTGGGACGTATGCTTTTCGACGGATGCCCTTTGGATTATGTAATGCCCCGGCTACATTCCAGAGGTGCATGCTCTCTATTTTCTCGGACATGGTTGGTGAATTTTTAGAAGTCTTCATGGATGATTTCTCGGTTTATGGTGACAGTTTTGATGCATGTCTTGATTACCTAGACCGAGTACTTCAGCGCTGCATTGAGGTCAACTTAGTCTTGTCTTGGGAGAAGAGTCACTTCATGGTGACTCAGGGGACGGTCCTTGGCCACATCATCTCCAACAGGGGCATGGAGGTCGACCCGGCCAAGGTGGATATCATCAAGAAGCTCAATCCACCGTCCAATATACGACAGTTGCGGTCTTTTCTGGGGCATGTCGGTTTTTACCGACGGTTCATACAGGACTTCAGCAAAATTGCCCGACCGCTCACAGATTTGTTGACAAAAGACACTGAGTTCCTTGTAGATGATAAGTGTCTTGCATCATTTGAGACTCTCAAGAATCTAGTTGTCGAGGCTCCTGTCCTTCAGCCGCCTGATTGGTCTCTCCCATTCGAGATCATGACGGATGCTTCTGATTTTGCCATAGGGGCTGTGCTAGGACAGAGGAGAGATGGAGCGCCTTTTGCTATTCACTACGCTAGCCGAACAATGGATGTCGCTCAGCGGAATTACACAGTCACAGAGAAAGAGATGCTAGCTGTAGTCTTTGCCTTGGATAAGTTTCGATCTTACATTCTTGGATCTAAAGTGACTATCTATACTGACCACACCGCCATCCGATACTTAATGGCAAAGAAGGATGCCAAAGCCAGATTGACCAGATGGATCCTTCTACTCCAGGAGTTTGATATAGAGATTAAGGATAAACCTGGAGTCAAAAATGTTGTGGCGGATCACCTCTCCCGTTTAGAGAACCTTGGGGATTCGGATCAAATTACACCTATTACAGAGACTTTTCCAGATGAGGCGATCCTTGCAATCACCTCACTTCCATGGTACGCTGATATTGTGAATTACCTTGTCACGAAGAAGGTCCCACAAGATTGGCCCAGACAGCGACTTGAGACCTTTCTTGCAAAAGCCAAGTCGTACCATTGGGAGAATTCCACTCTTTATCATGAAGGAGGGGATAGCATCTGGAGACGGTGTATTCCTCAAGAAGAGCAACATAGTGTCCTCACCTATTGCCACAAACTTGAAGCAGGAGGACATCATTCTGGGAGACGGACAGCACAAAAGGTGCTTCAATCCGGCCTTTGGTGGCCTACCCTCTTCAAAGATTCAGATGAATTCGTGAAGAGGTGTACTGACTGTCAGAAAATGGGCACTTGTGGACAGAGAGATATGATGCCGATGCAGCCCATTCATTTCTGTGAGGTTTTTGATGCATGGGGCATCGATTTCATGGGTCCATTTCCTAAGAGTCAGGGATTTGAGTATATCTTGCTTGCTGTAGATTATGTGAGTCGTTGGGTTGAGGCCATCCCCGCCCGAACCGCAGATGCTAATACCGTTTGCAAATTCTTGAGGAAAAATATCATTTCACGGTTCGGGGTACCTAGAGTGTTGATATCAGACGGGGGGACTCATTTTATAAATGACAAGGTAAGGGCCCTTGCTAACGAGTTCAGCATAGATCATAGAGTTGCCACTCCTTATCATCCACAGACGAATGGTCTTGCTGAGGTTTCTAACAGGGAGATTAAGACTATATTGCAGAAGGTAGTCCGCCCAGACCGAAAGGATTGGTCGCAGCTTTTAGACTCGGTTTTGTGGGCATATCGGACATCCTTCAAGACTCCATTGGGTACATCTCCATTCCGACTCGTTTATGGCAAGCCGTGCCACTTACCAGTTGAGCTGAAGCATAAGTCACTATGGGTTGTTACTAAGATATTTTTGGATCCAGAGAGTGTAGGAGATCAGAGAAAGGCAGAATTGGCAGCCCTGGAGGAACTTAGAGATACAACATTCTCGAGTAGCCTACAGTATAAGGAACGAGTAAAGATATGGCATGATTCTCACATCAGCCATAAGCAGTTTGAACCGAATCAGAAAGTATGGTTATTCGATGCAAGGCTAAAGCTATTTCCAGGGAAGTTGCAGAGCAAATGGAAGGGACCATACTTGGTCCGGAAGGTGCACGACAATGGCAGCATTGATATATCTGAGATGTCATCTGAATCCACCTTCCGAGTTAACGGTCAGCGCCTAAAGCCATATCTTGATCATGAACCGCTGATCGTCGATGTTGCCCCGATTCATTTTGCATGAGATGTAGTCTTTGACTCACATCATTTGCATCTCATGCCTGATTTTCACTTTCTCTCGCAATTGTATAGATCCAGATGTCCATATCACACATTCTTTTGTCTAAACACCCCATTTCTAGCTTATGAGTATGCTATACTTAGGGTGTACTTTACCCTAAGTATAGGGGGGTTTCAGACGTTTGATTATTCTTTTGATTCTTTTTACCTCTGTTTTGCTGCCTATACTTAGGGATATTTTACCCTAAGTATAGGGGAGGTAGACTCTGTATATTCATCTCCTCGGTTTTCTCCTTTGTGTACAGTCTGCTATACTTAGGATTACTTGATCCTAAGTATACGGGGATCACCGACTTCTATTGATTTTATTCTTTTATTCGTCGTTGTAGTATACTATTCTTCTCACTTTTCTATACGAAGCACGAGTTATGTCTTTATTTCCAGCTCTTTGATCACTATGAGGACATAGTTCGAGCTAAGTATAGGGGGTGTCGTATATATTGTATATATACTTTAGCCATAACTCGTACTTTCATATTTTTAATATGGCTAAAATACTGTGTACATATTAAAAAAAAGAGATGCATAAATTTCCTTAAAAATTTTCCTTGTACATACTGGCTAATAAGTCAGGTTAAAATATTTTGAAAAATATTTTGAAAGTAGTTTGAAAATCTATTTGAAAAATCTTTTGAAAACTATTTGAAAAATGTTTGAAAAATATTTTCAACCTTTGTAAAAATATTGTGGATTGTAAAAATTTTTTTTTCTTTGTGTGAAATAAAATGATTTTGTTAAAACTATTTGCAAATGTTTGGAAAAATGGTTGAAAAATTATATTGAAAATCTATATATACTATTTGAAAAATGTTTGCCAAATAGTTTTCAAATGTGTGTAAATGTTTGTAAAATTGTGTGCAAAATTATTTTGGACTATAGTTTTCAAAATTATTTGTAAAATTATTTTCAAATAAATTTGAGGAATATATGCATCACAAAAAAATAATAAAATAATAATAAAAAAATGAATAAAATAAAAATTAAAAAAATCCAACTGTGTATATACATGTATAAATTACTCAAGTTGTAAATTCTTGCATTTCATGCTTGTAAAATAATCAACTCACTCTTGTGTAAATATGTATCTTTTCCTTAAAAAAAACTTTGTATATATTTGTATATTTTTCTAACTATTTACATTGAAAAAAAAAACTTTTGCATGTGCTTCTTTTTTCAAAAATCCATAAAAATTTCAAAAATTTGAAAATTGTTTCACAAAAAGATTTTTGTTTTCTCTATGCATTGTACATATTTTCTTGCATTGGCATGTGCATTTTTCAGGATAGTCTTGACGATTAAACTAAGTCTGGACTAAATTTGAAGAATGGAGCTTAGTTGGACCTTAATCCACTTAATTTCAGAGGAACCTTATAAGATGTGGAGTTAAGACTTTTCAGGTCCTAGTGACTTAATTCTTTGGGTCCACACGACTATGAGCATATGTCATCTTGATGAGCCTAAGTAGAACACTTAACAACACACGCATGACTCTTAGAGACAATGGCTTGACTTGCACCAGCACTTTACACATGGCTCTCCACGGATGAGGTGGTGAGGAGGCAGTTTCCTTTGGCTTGGGGTAGCATATGAGGGTAGTACTTCTAGGCGGAACCTCTCTTCTTCTTCTAGTGAAGGAAGTGCGTCTCAACATGGTCTAGTGGTGATGAAGGCTAAAGACAGAAGCCGTGGGTTGCAATAAAGCTTCAAAAGAGGGATAGTCTACGGGCTCAAGAGGAAAATTTCTTGTATATATGCTGCACCATGTAGATATGTTGTACAGAGGCATTTGAAAAAAAAGAAAAAAAAGAAAAAAAATGCAAAAATGCAAAAAGAACTCCAAAAAAGTGGTGGGTCGGATTGAAAATTTAATAACCCCACCGGAGTGTATATAGTGAAATAAAGCAAAAGCTTATGGCATCCATGTTACATCTCATGAAGCTTGCAGCGGGAGACTTAGCTACACTGGCTGAGCTTCCAAAAGTCTATACTTCTTCCCCCTCTTCTTGAGCCGGTTGCACTTGAACTTAGAAGGGAATACCCCGCTTCTCGAGGAAAGAGTTGCTAGACCGAGGCATTAGAGTTACCAGATTGGGGGAGGTTGCTTCTTTGTTACTTCTGAGGTGGGGAGCTACATATCACTTACACTGCATGGAAAGATTCATGGTCATCAGAGTTTGTGTATGTAGACTTGTTCTGATCTGGTTTATTGAGGAGTCTTGTCCATAGATTGGTGGAACTTAAAGGCTGTTAGGTTTTAAATCCATATCCTATTAAGGTTCCGGCACACAAATAATCCAAAGGTCTGACAGAGCTCCAGACTACATTTTTATGAAGATAAGTTTAAAAGTCAACATTATTCTAACTTCTTTCCTTTTTCTTTTCTTTATTTTTGTTTTCACTTATTTATCAAATAAGTGTTTGCTAAGGGACTAGCAAAGGTAAAGTATAGGGGAATGATGAATCCACGATTCATCGCCTTTATTCTTTTATTTTAGCTTCAATTTCTTAGTCAAACACCTGTAAATACCCATTAATTTCATAAATTTACCATTTTGCATGCATTTGTTAAAATTGCATTTTTTAACACTTTTTGTACATAAATAAAAGAATAAAGAAGAAAAGAAAAAGAAAAGAAAAATAAAGGATGTAGTTATGCAATAAATACAGACTGACCCAACCCCCGAGAGAAGGTCAAGACTTGACCTGATCGACCAGGAATAAAGTAGAGGGAGATAGGGTCGTTTGTCAGAAAAATCAAAAATATCTTGTAAATATTTTTGATGTATATTTGTACAAAACTTACATTATTTTATTTGTACATAATTTGACCTCAAACTAATTATTTTTGTAAATAAAAGTTGTAAACAAAATTGTGTTGTAAATAATAAAAATATTTGTAAAATAAAATATTGTATATATTGCAAATAATTACACCTAGAAAAAGCCACAAAGTGATAATTGAAACATCAATTCCGGCTCCACACAAGCTCAAATTGAACCAAACTCACTTCCATCATACTATAAATTAAATTATCTTTCAAATGGCTGTGGTTTCATTATTTTTGGAGTTACGGTTAAAAAGTCGGTTTTCTGGGGTGTTTTGTGCAGTTTTCCTATATATTTGATGAACATATTTATTTATATTTATTTTTATACATAATATATATTGTAAATATTGTTTTCATTAAAAAACATTTATTAAAAAAAATAAAAATTAAAAAATCCTTTATAAAAATTATTTCCTTATTTGCACATATGTACATTATACTATATGTATATAATATATGTATACAATTAATTTCCCTAAATAAAAATTACCAAAAAATTAATTATCTCACATTAATTAATTTAATTTATTTAATTACGAAAATCATATGTAATTATTTAATTTATTGGGTTTATTTGAATTCATTTGATTTGATAACTTACCTTTTATGTGAAGATTTGATTTTGTGCCTTAAATAGCCACCATTAAGCTGGTTAATTGATTTTTGGGAATTATTTAATTTATTTATTTTAATTAATTACGAAATTCGTTTTTAATTAATTATTTATTTTATTTATTCAATTATTTTATTTAATTAACCAATAAACACTTTCCTCATTTGTGAATATCTTCCATTTTTGATTTTCTTCTCTTTTTAATGGGATCCTCCTCCCTCATTCACAAGGGATCAACCTTTGGAGAGAAGAGCCCGACCTCCGAGAACCTACTCGTCGAACAAAGGTGCTTAGCCTCCGAGCCGTCCGGTGACAGCGTACGGTCGTCGTCGAGGCCACAATAGCATTTCCAATCTCAAGGTGAGATCCCAACTTTGTTTCCTGTTTTTTTTTTCGTAGGTAATCGTAGTTCTAATTTTTCTCCGGGTTTATTAGTTGTTAGATCTTTAAAAATCTCCAAAATTTTCCATCACATTTCGATCCGCCCTCGAAATCAATTTTTCATCTCATCTCTCAATCTCTCCATTTCACGTCTATCTCACACAACCTTTCACCTCCAACCACACACGGTGGTCAGAGTCCCTGGATCTTTCTTTCACCACGCCAAGATCCGCCCATCCAAATCCTTGTTTGTTCATAAATAAATAAATAAATATTTGCTTTTCTCTCTAATGTTTTATTTTGTAGGAATAAAACAATAAAAAATTTTATTTCTATCTCTAACAATTATTTTGCAGGAAAACATAAAAAAACATAAATAAAAAAATTAAAAAAAATCATTTTTATATTGCTGTTTACATTACTGTTTTAAAAAAAACAACAAAAAATATATATACAATTTGTTCTTGCTTTCTTCTAACAATTTCTGCAGGTTAAAAAAATATATAATAAAAAAAATCACAGTCATCACCCCCGCGTCCAGCAGCGGCGCTCAGCCACCGCCGGCGGTGCCGCCCTCCCCTTGACAGGCCAACGCCGCGACCCGACCTCCTCTAGCCGCGCGGCGGCCCTCGCTTCCTCCACGCGCGCGATCGCGCGGCGCGTATCCGCTCCAGGCCGCCATCTCCGCCCGCGACCAGCCCGCGAGGGCTCCTACCCCTGCGCCGCGCCGACCTCCTTGGCGCCGCCGCAGCCCAACCTTCAGATCTGTGCCCGCGCCTCCACGCGCGGCGCTGCATGACCGACGCCCCCATCTGTGCCCAGCAGCGAAGGCCAGATCGGCCGCGCCCCCGCGCCCTCCGACTCCGTCTTCCGCCATCCGAAGCCCTCCTCGGAGCGTCGTTCCCCCTCCGCGCGCGGCCCCCCGCGCGTGTCCGACGCCGTCATCGCGCCTCCGTGCGCGCGGCCGCGCCCCCTGAGCAACCCCATCGCTACCGCGGCGTCCCTCCGCGCCCGTGTGGTGCGCCACTTCCGCCCCAACCAGCGCAGCAACCCCCGCGTCCTCCTGTGTCTCCAGATAGGCGGCGGCCGTGTGCCCCTCCTGTGCCCCTGTGAAAAAGAAGAACAAGACAGAAACCCTAGAGCTTTGGGTTTGAAGAATAAATGAAAATATTTTTTTGAGAAATTGCAGACCACCCCCTCGTGATTTTCAGAACTGCAGAAAGACTTCTTTGAGAGCTTCAAATCCAGATCATGTGCAGGGCACAAGTTTATGGGTAAATTACAACTTTTTCCCCCTCATTTTATCTCTGTTCTTATTTTCAGTGGAAAACTTTTTGAGTAACTGCATTTCAGTCCCTGTGCTTCAGACAATTTGAACTTTGCATGTTTGCTTGATGGAATAAATGTTTTTATGGATCTAAAAATTTTGAGAAAATTCATGTATGCTCCTGCTAGGTTCTATATCATTGTACAAAATTTTCATAGCATTTTGAGTTGATTTGACATATTTAAAAAATCAAAAATAGTGTCTTTTTGCTTGCCCACAATTTGAAAATCCATAAAAAATTGAAAAATTGTTTAAAAATTCCATAAAAATTTCTGTAGGTGTATTTTGTTGTCTTTTAATTTCTATCCAATTTTTATGCATTTTAACATATATAAAACACAAAAAAAACATTTTCTTTTTAATTTTCTGTACATTTTTTATTATTTTGAAAAATACCAAAAAGAGTCTGTGTGTGTGCTTTTATCCTTTGTGCTTTGTTTTGAAAATAAAAAAAATAATATAAAAGTAAAAAAAACCACTAAAAATAATTTTCTGAAATTTGGCTACTTAGTTTTTAAAATGTGCTCCTCGTGTTCGACCCTGGTCGCTATACCAGGTAAAAAGAATAGCGAAAGACCGCTTACATTTGCTTTCATCGATTTAACATCTTTTTCTGAGTGGTTATAAATTTTTTCTCGATTGACCGCGCTTGGTGATTTGGGTCACGACGACCTTTGATTATTTACATACTTAACCCGATTGTCAGGCGTGTCATCAGTAGATAACATAGATATATACAGAGCATATATACAATATAAATGACGATAAATGTAAATAATAGTCAAAATAGTAAAAATAAAGAAAATAAAATATTTTTTGGTATTTTTAATAATTTTTTACTATTTTTATAATATTTTAGGAATTTTTGCTAATTTCTATAAGATTTTAAATTAAAAATATCATAAATCATGGTTTAATTAAATACATGAAATTAAAATGGACGTGAAAAAAAGAAAGTCGTGTCAAAATTTCTCCAAATTAAATTTAATTTATAAATAATAATATAGAGAAAATACAAAATAGAAAACACAGTTTTTGGGAATTTTATAAATTTTTATAAAGTATTTTTAGGGTGTGTTTCTTTCGTGGGTTATCTGGGGGAGCATAACCCTTTTTGTATTTATGTGTTTGGTTGGTGGGTTAAGGGTTGAGAGGGTTTGTGTGATGTAATTGTATGGAAATTTGAAAAGAGGGTAGTTATTATGATATGATTGTATTGGAATTTGAAAAAGTGGGTAGCTGTTGTGATGTGATTATATTGAAGTTTGGAATAGTGAGTAGAAGTTGAATATTTTATGATTTTTAGATGATTTGATAGTATAATATATTTTTTTATAGGAAGAAAGTGGGCCCCATTAGTCGGTTAAAAGTGTGGGTTTTGGGGGGTTACCCACCCAAAGTGGGGGGTAACCCCCCAACCGAACGGAGTCTTAGGGTTTTTCAATTTTTATGTCTTTCTTTCATAATTTTTAAGAATTTTTGGTCTAGAGTTGTAAAATAACTAAAAAAAATATTTTTAGGAATTTTTCAAAAAAAATATTTTTTATGTATTTTCTACAGTAGATAAGGACAAAAATAATTCTTTTTTCTTTTTATAAAATATTTAAATGCTTAAAAATGCAATGTAAAGAGGATCAACACATTAACATGCACCTATCCTTTTTTGAGATTTTTTGAGAAAAAATATATTTTAAATAAATAGAGACAACAAAAAAACTACAGTACTAGAAGGGGTATTTTTGTAAATAAAATAAAGTACAAGGGTTACTTTATAATTTTTACAAAAATACAATATTAAAAAATTCTGAGCCTACGCAAAATATAAAAACTTTCAGGGGCGTGCCTATAAAATGTCCCTCACTTAGGGGGCATCACGTGAGGTGACTAGGCATAGATTGAAGCGAAAATTCCAAAAGTCGAGGGGGGTTATGAAAATATAGCAAAAATATAGAACGACAGATGAAAGCTTACGTACTAATTTATAAATTACAAAAATCACTAGGCCTAAATGTAAAATACCCATCTAAAGGTGCGGATGAATGGTCGGATCTTGCCTACATAGATAAGTGTCACCTTCTGGTAGCTCGATGACGCTTCGCGACAGGCGGATGCGATTAGATCATACAACGATGAACAACAACTGAATCTCTCGAGATTTGATAGTATCAGGAAGCCTGGACGAATTAGGGTGATTGAACGGCTAGGACAGGGCTCGGAAGAACAGGGAAGAACCTTGGTTCTTCCAAGCTTCGATTAGGTGTAGCACAACCCTTCGGTCACCTAGAAGAATCAAAGCGAGTTAAAATGGAGCATATGCTCCGCCACGTCAGTTGAAGGTCCTCAAGATGTCCACCTGAGCTCCGATGGCGTCGCATGAGCACAGGGTAGCGATGGAGCTCCATGTACCTCTTAGGTGAAATACTGACTCCAAAAGGAGTTCTCTGGCTCCAAACCCTGCAAGTGAAGCTCAAGAAAGAAAAAAAGGGGAATCAGAGGCTCTCATTGGCGAATGGGAGCGAAAGGTGGAGCGTGGTGGAGATGTCTCTGGTGAGTGGAGGAAGGGAGACAAAGGTTTCCAGATCCACTAGGGATCTGGGTGAAGTGAGATGCATGGGGAGTAGAGGAATGGTGAGGGAGCGATGTGAAGGTCATTTGGCGTGTTTGGGAACAGTGAGGATGCAGTGAGGGTTTGTTGGAGCTCAAGTCCGATGAACTACGAAGGGGGTTCGATTAAGCTAAAACAAACGGTTACAAATTAGTCTTAATGCATAAAACAAAACCTCCAACTACTAGGTACTTAAAAATAGAAGGAAAACACACCTCAATGACCATAAGACCAGGAAGCAATACCTTGACAGCGAACTTCACCGAAGATGGGTGGAAGCACTCCAAACCTCGGGTTGCCTCCCTCTCAATGGCTGGAGAAGAACATGTCATACCCTTCAATCCAAAGAATGCGAAAAATAGTCAAAGCTGGGTCAAAGTGGTTCTGAAACTCAGAGTGAAGTTGGGTGAAGGTTATGAACATCATGATTAGGTGGCTCCAAAGATCGAAGTGTAGGCTGTGTTTCAATGATCCATTGCTCGAGGTGATGATTGGGTGTGCAAAGTCAATGATCGAGGCACAAATGTGCATAAGGAATCCAAGTAGTTTAGTGAAAGAAACAACTTGTAAAAAATAGAGGAATAGAGGTCAAATAAGGGCTGTTAGAGGCTAGGCTGGGTGTCAGAGAAGTTGACCGAGGTCAACTTCAGATGCCCCCTGGTAGGTCCACATGGACCAACCATGAAAAAGCCTGCATGAACAAGCTTATAAAATAATTAATAAATAGTAAATGCTTTTATTAGTTTTGGGTTATAAAATAAAAATATTTCTTATTCTACAAATTATTTTATTATGATATCTATTTATTTTTAGAGGTACATAATTACAAGTTACTTTTTAGGGCTAAAATATAGGTATATTTATCTATGTTTTTGTGCATTTTTGTTATTTTGCATTTTAAATTTTATTAGTTTACTTTATCATTTTATATAATTATAAATTATTTTTATATAATAAATATATTTTATTATATTTTTTCTAATATATTATATACACTTAATTAAATAGATGTATTAATTGTATATGTATAATTATAGGTAATTCATCTATGTATTTTATGTACATATTTTATTTTGATGTTTTCTTCATTGTTTTATTCATGTTTTAAAATGCACATATATAATTATTATTTAAACAATTATAAAAATATAAAATTATAAAATAATAACAACAACAATTATTTTAATCGGCTACGCTATACAATAGGGTATAAAACCTAACTTTTACACCTTAACTCAAAAAAATATGAAACCAACTTCATTAAGTTGATTATTAAAAGTTATATTAAATTAAAGTGAGTTTTTATTTAAGAGATATTAGTCCAGGAATTTGGGATTTTGGAATCTTATTTAGAGTATATCTTGTACACTTTATATTATTTTTATATGAAATCAATTTTGTATTTTCCTATATTTTATTATCTACAACTTTCATGTACAAAGTTTCTTTATTTGAAGTTTAAAAAGTGGAAAATCTAATTATTCCCAAAATTGAATAATGAATGAATTATAAAGTGGAAATTTATTGGTATTCTTGGCCCTTATCTCCCCCTACTTTATTCCTTGTCGACCAAGTCATCAAGACGCCTAGGTGTCGGGGTTTAGGGTCATAAAATAATTTTGATATTTTATTATGTTTCTTTTCTTTTCTTTTATTTATTCTATAATTTTGACATTAAAAATTGTATTTTATATAGTATTTGTACAACTATGCATGAATGCTAATTTGGATGATGTGTCTCTACAGGCATTTACTAGTATTTTTAAGGCCAAAATGATAGAATAAAGGTGATAAAATGGAGACACCTTCCCGCCCTTGTTGGAGATGATGTGACCAAGGACCATCCCTTGAGTCATCATAAAATGACTCTTTTCCCAATAAAGAGCAGATTTACCTCAATGGACCTCTGATGCACAAGGTCTAGGCTAGAAAGACAAGAGTCGTAATCATTGTCATAGGGCAAAAATTTGTCCATGAAGACCTCCAAAAAGTCGCCCGCCATGTTCATAAAAATTGAAAGCATGCACCTCTAGAATGTAGCCGGAGCATTACATAATCCAAAGGGCATCTGTTTCAAAACATACGTCCCCAATTAACATGTCAAAGTCGTCTTTTCTTGGTCTTAAGGTGTGATGGCGACCTGATTATATCCTGAGTACCCATATAGAAAGCAATAATGGTTGTTCCTGGCTAATCTCTCAATTACATGATCAATGAACGGTAGCGAAAAGTGATCCTTCTTAGTCACTTGATTTAAACATCTGTAGTCTACACAAACTCGCCAAGAAGTCAGTACTCGGGTAGCTATCTCCTCTCTGTCCTCATTTATCACTGTAATTTTACCCGTCTTCTTGGATACCACTTGTAATGGACTGACCCATTTAGCATCAGAGATAGGATAAATAACATCGATGCTACACCACTTGGAAATTTCCTTCATTACCGTCTCTCAAAGATTCTGGTTCATCATGTGCTGAAACTCAAGAGATGGTTTAGCGTCATCCTCAAGAAAGATATGGTGGGACCACAGAGCCGTACTAATACCATGCTGAAACTCAAGAGATGGTTTAGCGTCATTTTAAGAATCTCCATCAAATGGGACTCTTGATCTTCGATCAAATCATACGCCATAATGACCAATAAAATTTTAGGCTCTCCAGCAAGGAATCGGTATTTTATGCTTTAAGGTAACAGTTTTAGCTCAGGTGGAGAAGGAACATGAAGAGTTGGTCCGACTCAGTGTGCATAAATTCATCCTGCTCTGACTCAGAATGACCTGGAAACAGCCCATCTGATGGGTGAATCCTCTGAACTGGCTCGATCTCTAGGATGGTTATAGGCTCTTCGGATGAAGTTTGAAGTGAAAAGAACTCGGTGAAACACTACCAATCAGCATCCTATGAAATCTGACTCATCTAAAAGTGACTAACAGATCAGATTTTCACTTCTGACTCAGAGGGATTGAAAATATCATCAAAAACTGAAAATTACCGGAATCGTCTCCATCATCCTTATCACTAATTGACTCTAAGACTATGCTATCCAATCTTCCATCATCTAGTATCTGAATCTCATACTCTAATGAAGGTATGATGAAAGATCGTGTTCTCAGTTTAGCCCAAACTGCCTCATCGTCAGTCTGTACAAAATCACAGTCTTGATGACATCAGGCTCATCATCATATGCTCACTCTAACTCTTCTGATTTGGCTTTGAGGTCCTGGATTGTCTCTGTATGTATACTCTATCCCTGGACACGAATGTACACCTTCTCAGTACCATAATAGGAAATGTCCTTAGCTATCATAAGAAAAGGTCATCCTAATATGATCAGGGTATCGATCACAAATTTAGGGACTGTCATGTCCAACACGATGAAGTTCATGGGGAATTTAAAACCTTGAATGGTGACGATAATGCCCTCAATGAATCCCTTAGGCCTCTTGACCTATCTATCCACAAACTGTAAGACCATCGTGCTTGGTCGAAGAGGTCTGAACTCGAACTTGTTGAGTAAGGTAGAAGGAAGGATATTAATTGATGTTCTTCTATCTAAAAGTGTACGATCAAAAGTCTGATATAGAATTTCACATCTGATATATGGTGCTCCCATGTTTGATCTCATGGTTAGAAGATGGTTCTAGATGGCGTGGCATGTTTCCTTGGTCAACACATGGATTTCTGAACTATGATTACGCTTCCTATTCTTTTTGCGGATAGTGGCATGCTCTTTGAGACCTTTTTGTAGAAGAGCGATGCATGCCTGGTCTTCTGAAAGAGTAAGCTGAATGGTGAACTTCCCTAGCCTCTCTTCGTCAGATTGGTCATCTCGAACTTTTTAGTATTTTCCTTTTTATCTCCTTTCTCCAAGCAGAGTGCTTGGGGAAAAGGTATTTGTACATCATCCTTGTCGGTGAAGGATTTGGGAAAAATCCTCAAGCGCATCACGGAAGCATGAGGATCGCATCGTATGCGATCGGGAGCGACTAGTCACACTAGCTGCTCCGGGCAACGGAATTTAAATTTTTTTTAAATGATAAAACCACATGATCCGAGAACACTTCTTGGATCATTTCATCTTAACTACAAATAGGTACTTGATTTACCTCTTGAAGCGTGGTTGCGATCGAGTCTTTAAACCAAGAGACCTCATGTCTCAAGTCCGATCCGGCGGAGGAGACGCTTGCGAGCACGTTGATGAGACACGTCCTTCTCGCAATCCAAGTTGATGATCCAAGCGGAGAATCTCCTAACCTCGTCACACGAGATCCGACGTCTTCTTCATGAGAAAGGTGTACCAAAGGAGACGGAGATCCACGAGCAAGAACTCTAGTAGCATAACGACGATGTTGGGGCGATGTCGACTATCTCAATGGCTCCATGTTGGACGACCATAAGAGAGAGAGGGAGAGAGGCACATGATGTGTAGAGAGAGAGAGAGGAAGAGAGCATTAGTTTACATTGTAAATGTGTCACATGAAGAGCAATGGATGCCTCTTCTTATATAGGGTTTTGGGAACCCATGCATCCCGATCCATGGATAACACATAATCAATTGATGATATTGATTTGAGTTTCTTTCAATATCTAAGATGTTGTAAAAACACAACTAATGATTTAATTTAAATTAATTTTCATTGATAAATCAACAAAATTAATTTCAAATTAAATCATATTTGATAAGAGAAAAGATAATGAAGAGAATAAACCAATCTCCTAAAAAGAGGGGACGGCTCCTCTTCTCCTCATGGAGAGTTGTAGCCGTCCATTTCTCTTTGGTGGACTTGGTCCATCTCTTCTAATTATCATGAGATCTCATTATCTCATGATATATATCATAATCTCTTGTCGACAATATTTTCACCAAAAAATAATTCCAAATTATCTTATGGAAAATATCAACCATGCCATTGAAATTATGTCAATCTCATTCACAACCCAAAACTAAATGTAATTATATTTTCAATTAATCATTCAATGTGAATTCAATTCATATTAACAATTAATTAATAAATATAAATCACAATATGCTCTCTCTAATATATTATAAATCACTTTTATATTATTTATGATTAATATGGATAGTGCTATCCATATTATTCATATCCATGATAATTAAATCACATTTAATCATCTTGGAACTCTTTTTCTCATGTACCCAAATAATATGAATCACATTCACATTATTCACATCTTTGGTAATTAAATCATATTTAATTATCTTAGATAAGTCTCTAAATAATATGAATCAAATTCATATTATTCATGATAATTAAATCATATTTAAATATCTATTTTCTTAATGCTCAGATACATATATCAACAATGAAATTATCCATGGACTCTTTCAAGGATAATGCGCTTTCTCCGCAGATACTTGGAGATAAGGACATGGCGATTGTATTGTTCAACTTGAGATCAAATCTCAAATTCAGATCTTGCAAACCTCCCATAGATGCTTGATTAAATCAAGACCGTAGATCTAATCTTATCATTGTATCTGAATCACATTCAGATCAATGTCCAACATTTGGACTCATATTAGATCACTTCTCTACGAGAGGAGTCACTAAAATCCAGACCTGTTTCATCACTCCCTAGGAATGGAAGCATCATGGTTATACAATCGTTTATATCACCCTCAGATATTCCCAATACCTATACATCCTGCATACTAGAAGACCTAGAATAAACCTCAAGTATGAGATCAATTTTACACCGTCTACTTCATATTTTTATCATCAAGTTTCTCATTTGACCATTGGGAGTTGGTATGGATCATATACTTTCCAAAATCATATATCATACCTAGGTGTTCATTATATACTTCGTAAATGTATATATCAAACCTACAAATTCAATTAAGCTTCAAAAGCGAGACGACCGCACACGGAATTTGATTCTTCCCAATATCTCATGAGTGAGCTCATGTCTTCCGGTTAAGTAATGAACCTGTATAATTCTTTTGAGAGATTGTATTACTCATATGCCCTTATATGCACACCAACGTACCGGTGTATAGATCTTGATTAGGTCATCAACCTATTGGTCTGCCAAATGTAAATATTCAGACATATAGTAACACATCTATCTCCAGTCAAAGGATGCGTGCCTATGTCGTGACATTATACGACATAGGACTTTGGTTATCTCAATCTCATTTAGTCAACTCTTTGACCTAACTAATGTGACACCTCCGAATCTCTATTCCCATGCAGAGGAGCTGCATCAAGAGGTCGGTCAGATATAAACCAAGTGAAAAAGGATTGCCATCTCCTACTCAAGATGGAGATCCTCTCTTAACAATCATTTGACGGTACTTGATGAGTCTCCAATCTAACTCTTTAGATATTCATCCAAGTACCTGCCTCTATGATTTAATAATTGAATTAATAAATATATGATGATTTAGATATCCATGGCACATAAACCTAATTGTACTAAGGGACCTATTATGTAAATGAGTTATTCTTCATTTTAGATTACGGAGTGAATTGCAATAACATTTATTGCATAATGGCTCGTCGTGGGCTCGCATGTCCAATAATCTCCCACTAGCCCAAAGAGCCATTAATGGGCTAATCAATAAACCCACACTCATGTGATCATAGGCCATTTAATATAGCCAGGTAAGCTGATCAGTCACTTGGTTTCTGAAAGACTATGCCAAGTCCTTTTACGACACTTGCATATGCCCTAGTAATAGTGCTCGCATTTAATGCAAATGTTGAATCTTATGCAACCAATACTCAATATTGAGGCAGTCATAATGTCTTTGACACTACAACTCAACAATCATTATAACCAGTGTGTAATTTCAATTATCCTTATCAGAATACCCTTATTCCCATAGATCTCTATCTCTTAAGGTATCTGCAGTTAAGGCCTTTTAGATCATTGTCTATAAAGTCTTAGGTTCTAAATGATGAGACTTGGAGATCATTATATCTAAGTCTTGTCATCTTTGAAGATATTGTTTTATTACTGCAACTAAGTGTTTTATCTCCATAGTAGGATTAGCAACAGTTTACTACTCCCCCGGCATGGCAGGCATCTGGCTTTTCGTACATATCTAGCACATACCAGGCTTCTAGCAACTGATGTACAAGGGTAAGAAGTTTTAGCATCTTCAACACTTGATATGCTATTCCTTCAGATTGGTTAGTACCAAATCTTAAGGGAAAGGAGCCTTCCTTGGATAGAATATATCCAGGACGTACCAATAATGTGACAATCACAATTCTCTCTCTTCTTTTTGCTTCTGAACAACTTCAGAACTAAGATCTAAGAGGTATCCTTGAGATCATATCTCAAGGTATGAAATAGCCAGATCATAAAACACTTATTATCATCTTTATATCATTCTAAATGATTAGGATATTATCTACATTTAACACAATGAACACATTTGTACTCCGACTAAACTTCACATGGTTCATCAAGATTCTATTTGAAATCATAACATTTATAATTTCATCAAATCTACAAGAAGCTTGTTTGAGTTCATAGATGGAGTTATTCAACTTGCACACCTTGCTTTCCTCAACCATGAAGCCTTGGGACTACTACTTATGAATATCTTCGGAGAGATATTCATAGAGGAATGCAATCTTGACTTCCATCTCGAAGATGTCAAAGTCGAGTTATGCCGCTATAGTTAGCAATATTCTAATGGGTTTAAGCATGGTCACTGAAGAAGAAGTCTCATCTCAAGTGATGTCTTCTCTTCGTGTGTATCTTGTGGATACGAGTTGTGCTTTAAAGGTCTTTACCTTCTCATCAGGTTCTCTCATTCTCTTGAAGATCCAATTACATCTTAACGGGTCTTACCCTTATAGGTTGATCCTCGAGGGTCCATATACAATATTTGTATATGATGTCTACATTTTGACTTTACTGTTAACATCTATCTCTCCATGTCATGATCTTCGAAGCTTCATCATATGAAGTCAGATCATTGTCAGACTTATCTGGCACATGGAATTCATCTTCAAACTCATTTGAAGAGGTATTAGTGTTTCATCTTTAGTTATCCTTTTAGTTTCCGACTCAAGGAGCCTCATTATATTATCAAGATTCAATGAGTTCCTTCACTTCATTTTGATTTGAATCATCTTAGAATCATATTCTTAGAGATGAAATTCTTTAAGAATCTCAAGGTCATAAAGTAGGCATACAATACCATTCTTTATTTTCCTAATGAAATAGCACTCTATGGTGCTAGATTCCATCTTACTTGCATGGAACCTTATTAAGGATATATATTTTAGTCTCTACTACATATATACCTTGGAAACTAAGAGATAACCATGCCAAGATTAATCATTTATCAAATCATGTCACACATGATCTAATGGTATATCCCTACAATTCTATTGAGTTTATGTGTATTAGGAGAAGTGGGATAGGAATGATATTCCTATCTCCATAAGGTATTCCTTGAATTCATCTAATAGGTACTTACTACCTAGGTTAGATCAAATTCATTTCAACTTTTTCCAAACTTTGATTTTAAACCAAATTGTGAAATATTTGAACATTTCAAAGGTTTCTAAGGTGAAGGAAAGAAATCTCATATAAAAAATAATCATTAATAGATATCACATATCCATAATGTTTATTCTGATATAGATAATCCACATACATCAAATGTATGAGATCTTGAATACCTCAGCATCTAACACAATTCCTAGAGAAGCGTGTATTGGACATTTGTCTTTGAATACAATATTCATAAGTATGTAAGTTTTGAAATTTTAGACATTCTAAAGTTTCATCTCTTATTAGTCTATTGATCAAATCAACAGACAAATGTCCAAGGCTTGATGCTAGATCATTGTCAAATGATCTTCATCATCCTATTGATCTAATAAGATTTAACTTTCAGTATTAGAAATCTTAATGGACCATTCATTAATTTTCTAATTTAGTAGAGTCCACTAGATGTTAGATTACTACCTGCTATATATCCATCATAACTCTCTATGATAGGTTTATCTCAGAATTCATGTTTATTTCCAATATTTAGAAATAAATTATGATTGTATTCTAATATCCAAGTCACAGAGATATTCTCTAAGACTTAGGACTCTCCCACTGGAAAGATGAAGTCTATCCATCCAAAAGATATTGCTGCAACCATTGCATCAATAACCATGGATGATAATTAAACCTTAAGATCAAATTTTCTAGTTTTCTAATACATATGCAACCAATTTGCCGGTCTTATTAGAAGATTGAAATACAATTATTAGACTTTTAATCTAGCTGGCACACCACCAAATTCAATATATTGAAATAAAGAGATATTCGCATTTGAAATTGTGGGAGTGGAAACAAACAGAATGAAATCACAAGACGTGCATTTGAAATTGGAGAGGAAACATACAGAAAGACGCTGCTGATTAAGGCCACCATTTGCTTCCACTATTAGAAATCCATTCGACACTGGCATCTCTGGGAACAAAACCAGCTTATAAATCATCGCTATAAGTCATATTAATATTATAAAAAAGATATCCGATTGGAATATAATAAACCAAAATAAACCTATTAGGGGAAGGTGAGGGAGGCATCAGTTGGTTGAGAGGCTATCAGAGATGGACAGGAATAGTGTGAGATGTTGGACAGTTCCACAGTTTATGGAGATGAGGGCTGAACAGGCACATCGAGGAAAGCAACTCAAGAACTATTGGATTAAGATCCAACGATCAGGATGTGGGTATAAAAGATTAGTTAATATGCGTCTGATCAATGATCGGAGGTCTGAAGATAAGGTGCCTATCAACAACGTGGATCGAGGAGATTAAAGATGATCTGATGGCCAGAAATAAAGGAGGAATTAAAGTAAAGGGCCAGTAATGTGAAGGAATTTGATTAGGCCACATGGACCAATCGCAAAATTCCAAAAAAAAGAATATGAAATAAAATAGAAAAGAATTTGTTAGGATATGAATTATAAAAAATGATAAACATGAAAGTTGTAGATCTCAATGAGTTTACAACTTTCATGTATAAGTCAAAGAGAAATAATGGCATATGTACATACTAAATAATTAAACAAGTATTAAAAAACATGAAAACAATATTACTTTATTTTCTCTTTTTTGGATTTTTAATTTATGTTTAATGTAAATTAATTGTGTATAAAATAATTCCAATTTTTATTTGAATTTTAACAATAAATAAACATATAAAATAATAACACATTAATAGGTTATATAATGTAGTATAATTAGGGTGATTTATTTACAACACAAATTAATAAACAATGAATCTTTGTAATTTTCTTAAGCAATAGAGATAATTATATTAAATTATGTAGATAAAATTGGGATTTATCTCCCTCCATCATACTTAAGCTAAGATCATCCTCGAGCTAATAACATAAAGAATTAGTTAGAGAGTAAGATTAATTTAGTGAATTCCCTAATATGTGTAAGTATACAAGTCTTGATTAACCTAGAATATCTAGTTTTAGAAATCCTAAGACTCTAAGCAGAAAAAAGTCTTAATCCAAAGGAATTCAACTCCTCTAATTATCTGACTCTCAAAGTATACATATGTAGTAAGAGGTATGACATAATGTATTGATTGCATTCACAATTGTAAAGTGTAATTATCACCCAAAGTTCTAATACCAGAGTTTCTCCTAAGGACCCAACCCTCAACACTAGGGAATAAATCTAGTCTTGCTTCAATCCATTATCTCTTTAGTTTGTCAAACTTCAAAGTGTATATGACATTCCAGAAAATGGAGGTATTAGGATTGTGTCTCTTTTTCTTCTCTTATTGGAATACGGTGTTGGACATGCGAGACCATAACGAGTCATTATGCAATAAATGTTTTTGCAAATATCATTCTCTGATCTGAAATGAAGATTAAGTAATTTGTATAAAAGGTTCCTCAATATAATTAGGGTTATGTACCATGTCTATCTTAGTGGTCATACAACTTTTTATTCAATTATTGAATCGTAGAGGCTACTGCTTGGATAAAAATCTAAAGAGTTAGATTGAGAACTCGTCAAACTCCGTCAAATGATTAATAAGAGAGGATCTCCAGCATGAGAAAGAGATGACAATCTTTTCTCTAAAGGTTGATATTTGCCGACCTCTTGATGCAGTTCCTTTGTATATGAATAGAGATTCGGAGGTATTATATTAATTAGGTCAAAGAGTTGACATTATGAGATCGCGATAACCAAAGACATATGTCGTATGCTGTCACAATATAGGTACGCATCCTCTAACTGGAGACAGATGTGTTATTACATGTATGAGTATGTACATTTAGTAGACCAATAGGTTGATAACATAATCAAGGTATATACATTGGTGTGTTGTTGTCATACAGGGACATATGAGTAATACGATCTCTCAAAGGGATCATACATGTTCATTTATCGAACCGGAAGACATGAGCTCACTCATGAGATATTGGAAAGAATCAAATTCCATGCACAGTCGTCCTGCTTTGGAAGCTTGAATGAATTTACATGTTTGATATATGCTTTTGAAAAGGATATGATCAATACCTCGATATGATATATGCTTTTAGAAAGTATCAGATCGATACAAACTCCCAATAGTCAATGAGAAACTTTATTATAAAACCTTGAAGTAGATATTGTAAAATTGATCTAATATTTAGGATTTATTCTGGGTCCTCTAGTTTATAGGATGTGCATGTATTAGGAATACCTGAGGGTGATGTGATAAAAAATTATTGTATAACCATGACGCTTCCATTCTTAGGGAGTGATGAAACGGGTCTAGATTTTAGTGACTCCTCTTAATAGAGAAGTGATCTAATCTTGATCCAAGTGTTGTATAGTGATCTGAATGTGATTCTGGTGCAACAAGAAGATTGGATCTGCGACCTTGATTTAAATCAAGCATCTATGGGAGGTCTCCAAGATCTAGAATTGAGATTCGATCTCAATATCCAAGTCACTATATGTGGAATAGTACAATCGTCATGTCCTTATCTCCAAGTAACCGCGGGGAAAGCGTATTATCCTTTCAAGAGTTCAAGGATAATTTCATTGTTGATATATGTACCTTAGCATTTAGAAAATTGATAATTAAATGTGATTTATTTATCATGAATAATATGAATTTGATTCATATTATAAGGAGAGTTATCTAATATAATTAGATGTGATTTAATTATCAAAATGTGAATAATGTGAATGTGATTCATATTATTTGGGAATATGAGAATAGAGATCCAAGATAATTAAATAACATATAATATACAAGATTTAATTATCATGGATATGAATACTGTGGATAATACGATCCATATTAATCATATATATTATAAAAATGATTTATAATATACAAGATAAGGCTTTTTGTAAACAACATTTACAATTTGAATGTTGATGTGAATTTGATTCACATTGGACAATTAATTGAAAATGTAATTTGCATTTTTATTTTGGGTTGTGAATGTGATTCATATTTTTCCAATGGCATGACTGGAGTATTCATAAAATAATTATAAATTCTTTTTGTAAATAATTTGCAAGAAGTGTTGTTATAAATATAAGAGATTTCCATTGAATAATGCAATCTCTTATAATTACATGAGATAGCCACATTCCTACTTGAGAGGGTAGACGGCCACCGCCTCCTATTAAGATATGGTGGATGCCCCCACTCTTATGGACGGTGGCAAACTCCATTCCATGAAACTCCATGCTTAATTGATTTAATTTGTGATTAATTTTTTATTGATTTTTCATATATAATTAATCTAAATTAAATTAATTGTTGTTGTGGTTTTACAATAAAATCTTTGCCATTTAAAGAAGCACAAATCAATCTCATCCATTGATTTTGTGTAGTCCATGGATTGTGAGCCATGCACTGCCAAAATACTATATAATAAGGGGCACCCCTTGCTTTTCAAGTTACATTAACTAAAACTACTACATATGCGCTTTCTTTCTCTATACACCAACTCTCTCTCTCATTGTGGTCGTCCACCATGGAGCCCTAGAGAGTCCCCATAGCTGAAACATCATTGTTATGTTGTCGAATTGTTTACTCATGAATCTCTATCTCCTTCAGTGTGCCTTGCCCGTGAAGAAGATGTCGGATCTTGTGTGATGAGATCAGGATATTTGTCGCTTGGATTATCAACATGGATTGCAAGGAGCACGCATTTCATCAATGCACTCGTAAGCTTTTTCACTGTCGGATCGGACTTGAGACAGGAGGTCTCTTCTTTTAGAGACTCGATCGCAACCACTCTTCAATAGGTAAAACTAAAACATGTTTTTGGTTTATATGAAATGGTCCAAGAAGTGTTCTTGGATAATGTGGTTTCATCGCATTGAAAAATTTTAAATTCTGCTGCCTCGAGCAACTAGTGCGACTAGTCGCTCCCAATCGCATACAATGCGATCCTCACACTTCTATCGTGCACTTAAGGATCTTTCTATATCCTTCAAGTGGTATCATAGGCATAGGTTGGAGGTTTTGGTTACAATCCATAAACATAGGATGCCTTGGGCTTATTAGAGTTTGTGAAAATTTTATCGCATTTTTGTCCTCGTAGCCTTGTTTTGTGATTTTTTTCGGCCATGTTTAAATTGTTTAAACACAAAATTATAATTTGAATTATTTTAAACACTAAATAAGTAAACCAAGTGTCTTGATTTTGTTTGGAATCCGATTTCTCAAGTTATGATCATTTGAGTGAACATGTATCTGCTGTTTCGAGGACATCAAATTTTGGCATAATTAAAGAGTTAATTATGGTTTTGAAATGCCCAAAAATACATGCAAATCACTTTGTTGTTGTTGTAAATCAAATTATCAAACTATTGAAAGTTATTTTGCTTGATTTGGATTTAAATTGATTGACATATACTAATTTTAGTAAGCGAGGGTCACTATTGAAATTTACTTTCCTAGTCAAGAACCTTTTGATTGTCATTTAATCAATTAGTGGAAATTAATGGTTAATTTCTCAAAATAATTGTTACAAATATTTAATGACATTTAAAGATGATTATTTCCTTAAGTTATATTACCTTAACCAAATTTGATTATAGATGATCTAGATCCGAATTGGTTACATCAACCTCCCAACAAATATGGTTGCTTGAATAGGATTGGGGATTTTTCTAGAAAATTTTCTTATAATATTATAAAAAGATTTTTTATGATTATTATATATGATATAATTTCTGTTGAAAAACCTATTATCATCTCAAGTACAGAATGATCAATTCGCATTATCTTCACTTGAGGCGGATATGGAGTCTAGTTGGGGAGCGTTGGGGTAGTTGGTTGCTCAGTGAGCAGTCTATCCCACTCCCGTCATTAGTGGCCATGAAAACAGGTAAGGAATGGGTAATGTTTGAAGGAACCATGATGTATTTTTCAAATTATTTAAATTTTAATAATACATATTTGACATAATACCATATTTCAAGTAACAATAAAGAATATTTGTTGAATATTAATTGGATAATTAATCTAATATGATTATATTATTTGGAATCCAATTAAAACTAAAATACTCTATTAGAAGTAGATTTGTTATTTCCTGTAAATGAATTAGTTATGTGAATATGATTCAAAATAATCAATTAGAATTTGAACTTGATATGGAGGATCACATAAGTGAAATCCATGGTCTCCTATCATGGAGAAGGGTTCCGTCGCCAGGGATTATATGCAGGAGAATCCTGTCCAAAGTGACAACTCTTGCATATAAACACATCTAGATCAAGCTCTTTACTTCTCGAAAAAGTAAGGTCGTGTGCGTAGTGACCACAATACTGGGTCCTCATATTATTGGGACAATATTGGATTGCACATAATGGGTGCTATTCCTGTTGACTATTGGTTCAATTAACGATGGGTCAACATCACCATAGCGGTGGTGGGCCTCGGTGGTAAAGAACAAATTGGAAATGCAAGTTGGAATTGCAAGGCGGAATGTGTTCTTGCTTCTTTTAATCTAAGTTACATGTTCTCATATTATTGGGATGTGACAAAGATAAGGAAGGAGATCCCAGATCTTGCTTGAGATATAATGTTAAGTATATCTCTTACATTGAATGTGATTGAGGGAATGAACTTTCAATGTTGACAAGACAAGACAACTTTGATATAAAAAATCCTAAATCAAAGTAAAATGTATATTTATGCAAAATTTCTTATTTCAGCTAAATCCTCATTAACTCAATATTGTTCTCAATAATGACCAATAAAATATCATGGATTGGATCCTTGATAAAGATATTGTACTAGCAGTTGGACACATAATGTATGTGGTTGTAATGTGCAAGTTTCCTCATAATAAATAAGAATGACAATTAAATAGACAATAGGATAGCAACCTATGTTTGTGTATCTCTATAATCTTGATTACTCATCGAGTGTGCATTGGAAGTATCGTGTCGATTATGATCATAATTGTCAAATGATCCTTATAAAATTTAAGAATATGTTTTGGCATATATATGTGCTCTCAAATATTTAATCATGAATGACACGGGTCTCTACATTATGTAGAACGGTGGCTTGATAGGTGATGATGTACTCAAAATATTTTAGTACCTACCTGAATCAAAAGTCTATGAGAGTTAAGATGGATGTAGATACGATGAGTGTCATCATTCTATTGTCTACACTCAAGTCATTCGTGAAGCTTCATAATATTCATATAGTATGAATTGAATGAAGCATCTATAAATGTCGAAGTACTCTTATATTGAAATATTTTGAATTCAACATAACAGATTCCTTGTCTTAAATAATGGTTCTTTATAGATGAAGGGAGAATAATGGAAGCATGGGTCTGACCCAAGTAAGAAGGAAAGTTAACGAGTTGATTGTACTCCTATGACTTCCATATGACATCCAAATAATTGGTTGAATGCCAATACTGCAACAAGTTGTTTTAATGATAGTTTGACTATCAAATCTATCTAAGATCCTTAGAGAAGGACCCATATCGTACATCAGAATAATTATACATCTACATATAATCATGGATATTGAATTGCTTATTTGATAATATCAAAGTCTTACAATTGTACCTCATTCTTTTAATTGCAAATGCAATTGTTGAATATGTTTTAAAAATTTTGATCTTAAGGTTCATCTATATTGGAATTAATGCAATTATTGCAACAATCTCCATTGGATAGATAGACTTCTCATTTTCAATGGGAGATCCCTTGATCTTAGAGAATGTCTCTATGACCTAGATATTCGAACACCCTCATTGTTTATTTCAAAATGTTAGAAATGAACATGCATTCTGGAATAGACATGTCATAAAGAGTTATGATGGAAATATTTCAGATAGTAATCTAACATCTAGTTAACTCTAATAAATTAGAAAATTAATGAATAGTTCATTAACATTTCTAAATACTAAAAATTTAAAGATTAATAGATCAATAGGAGAATGAATATCATTAGACAATGATTTGGCATCAAGCCTTGGACATATGTCTATAGATGAGATCAATGGACTTGTAAGAGATGAAGCTTTAGAATGTCTAAAATTCAAATCTTACATACTTGTAAATATTGTATTCAAACAAAAAATATCCAATGCATCCTTCTATGAGAACAGTATAAGATGTCAACGTATTTGATCTCATACATATTGATGTATGTGCATCATCTATATCATAATAAACATTAATGATATGAGATATCTATTAATTAATATTTGTGATTTGAGATTTCTTCCCTTCACCTTAGAATTCTTTGAAATGTTTAGATTTCACAATTTTGGTTTAGAATCAAAGTTTGAAGGAAGATGAGATGAATTCAATCTAATCCAGGTATTAAGTACCTATTAGATTAATGATTGAAATACCTCATGAAGATATGAATATCATTTCTATCTTACTCCTCCTAATATGCCTGAATTCAATAGAGTTGTAGGAAGATGCAATTAGATCATGTGACATGATTTGATCAATGATGAATCCTAGCATAATTACCTCGTAGCTTCCTGGTATATTTGTAGTGGAGACTACAATATATATCCTTAATAAGATTCCATACAAATCTAAACCTGAATACCCTCATAAGCTATGGTTCGAACCTAGCCTTGTGTTGAACACTTGAGGATTTAGGGTTGCTTGGTACATAACTTTGTCATGGATGCAAGTAATCTTGAATCTAGCACCAGAGAGTGCTTCTTCATTAGGAAAATAAAGGATGGTATTGGATACATGCTTTATGACCTTGAGATTCTTAAAAGATTTCATATAGAATGTGATTCTTAAAGGATGACTTTCTTGAGAAATAAGATGAAAATGAAGTGAAGAAACTCATTTAATCAACTCATTTAATCTTGACAATATAATGAGGCTCCTAAAATCAGAAACTAAAAGGACATTTAAAGATGAAACACTAATACCTCTTAAAATATGTTTAAGGATGGATTCCATGTGTCAGAAAAAATCTAATAATGATCTTGATTCATATGAATAAGTTTCTGAAGATTGATGACCCAAATTTCTCGATACTCGGGTTAAGTAATAATCACGGTCGTTGCGACCCAAATAACAAGGCTAAGTTAATCAATAAAAATAGACCACCAAAGTAGAAATCAAACAATCAATGTGGCAAGCGGTCTTGCTATTTATTTTTACCTGGTATAGTTACCAGGGTCGGACACAAGGAGCACGTGATGCTAACGCTACGAAGTAATCGAGAATCCCAAAAGGATAAAAAATGGTGGTTTTTAATTTTTCATTTTTTTGTAATTTTTAATATTAAGATAAAGGCTAAAAGGAACCAAAAATCAACACTTAACCAATTATTTGAAGACTCAAAAATACTCAAAAATTCAAACTAAAAATATTTTTTGGTTTTTTAAAATATTCAAATGTTTTTCTCAATTTTATGGAATTTTTATGATTTTTTTATTAATTTTCTAAAAATGAAATAAAAGCAAAAAACAACAAATAGTGCACAACTGAGATCTAAAGGAAAGTTAAAATTATATAAAATGCCTGTAAAATCTCAAAAGTAATTTTATGATAAACTAAAACCAAAGATCTAACTATAGAAAAAGAAAATACATTTTTTGGAATTTTTATGAAGGTTTAATAATTTTTCTAAGATTTTTAGTCTTTTTCAATTTCTTTGGGTTTTATAAATGGGAATAAAATGAAACTTAGATTGAAGCTGCAACACAACAAAACAAACATACAAGGATTTTTTTCAGAATTTTTAAGGGTTTTAAATATTTTTAATTGTTTTTTAAAAACAAACATGAGATATTTTTGAGGTTTTTGAATTTTTAAAAATAATAAACAAAAACAAGAAAATAAAAAATTCATAGAAATTCCTACACTATGGCAGGAGCCATGTCCAAAATCTCGTGATTTTTTGACAATGTTTGCTATTTATTGAATCAAAAACTAAACACACAACATAGAAGGACTAATCTACAAGGAAAATATGTTTCAGGGGCTAAATAATAACATGTGTGAAAACTATAGGGCCTAGATTGCAATTTCTCCACAAATTCCAGCACATGTCACAAATCAGTATGCACAGGGGTATATTTGCGATTAATAAAAACTAAGCATTCAAACCATAACAGTAAAGAAGTTCAATGTACATAACGTAAATAACCCAAACGACATGTGACGAAGTACGTGAGTCTACCCAAGCTGGACTAAAAAGTAAATATGGAAAACTGCAGGTGTTGGCATGCAAAAAATCCCAATGTATAATTTTTATTTTACAGACTAAAAGACAAACTGAAATAAATGCAGGGGGACTGAGCAAATTACCATACCGCACGTGCGTTGCGCGTGGGTGGACAAGTGGCTGGCGTTGAGTGGATGAAGGCAGACGGCTCTGGCGCTAGCAGCTGTCAGATCCAACGGTCTGAAGAAGGTGCGAATGTGGGCGGTACGGGGGCCGTTAGATGTCAAATCTAACGGCCTGACAGCTGCAAGAACTCAACGACGGTGATGGCGTCTGAGCGAGAAGCGTGATCCGATGGTGGAAAGATGCGCTGGAAGAACTCCACCTGGGCGAAGTTCACTAGAGCAGCGAGGGAGATCGACGACTCCGATAAACGATCAGATGGTGGCAAGCTAGTCGTGGGACTCCTCCGCGTCGGGTGAATGGATAAGATGGGCTCGCTAACGGTCGGATCTCCTGATCGGTGGCTGGGACCTGGGCGAGCTCCGACGAAGCGGGTCGAAGGCGGATTGGGTGATCTCCACGTGTGCTACAACCTGCAAGATAAAGAACGGACTCGGAGGAGTGCTCCGATCGAGGTTATTGAACCTAAGATAAAGGGAAGCGACGGTGAATGAGATGGAGGTCTCCGGCGTACTAGAGGGACGAAACCTAGGGACTAATCTTGGCTACCCGAGCCAAGATTCGGATGATCAGATTTCATAAATAGGTGGGTGATGAGCTGGGTGGTCGATCGGAATGGGTGAATGAGGGTTACGAAGCTCCGACCAGTTGGTCGGAGCTGTCGGAGCAGCGACGGGGTGAAGATGAAAAATCGAATTAGATAAGGGAGCTAGGAACGGTGAAGTAGATACCTGAGGATCCTAAAGTGATCCTGGGATCCAAGGGGTGCGGTCGGTGGTAGTCATCGCCTAAACCTCACTATGGAAGGTGGGGGAGGCTTGTCGTGGTGGTGCTACAGCCACGAGACTTAAGGGACGGCTGCAGCGCTCCTTTCCAATGACCAAGGGTATCCTCCGATTGCTGTCACCAACGCAAAGGACTCTAGGGTGGCAGAGAGGGGTACGGCATGAGCTGAGCTACTGGGGAGTCTAATGAAGAATATATAGCCCTTCCCAGGAAACATGGAAGAATTGGGGCATGCGTGCGAACCAAGAATGATCTGCGCCTCCCTAGGGATCCGCGAGGATCACCGATCCACTAGGGAGAAGCAGGCGGAAAAATTGGAGCTAAAGGATGTAGGATCCACTCAGAAGAATTGGGAGAAATCGGGGCGTGAGCTGGATCCGCGAGAGAGAAGGTCCGGGAGGGGTAGTTGACCGGGGTCAACATCCCTCCTGGACCAATCAGAAAATAGATGGTCAAAAAGAATTGTAAAATAAATTAAAAATAAAAATAATTTTAAATTACAAAATGATCAAAATGAAAAACATTTATTATTTTTCAAACTGTTTTTTGTGATTTTTAATTATTTTTTTGAAAAATAAATTATGGTATATATAATATATTATATTATATACATGTATAAAATACCTATGTATTTTGTATATTTATTTTTATTTTCTTATTTTTGCATAAATACCCAAATTTTATATTTTATTTATTTACAACATAATATTAAGAGTATAAAATAATTTTTGTTTTATTTTTTATTAGTTATTTACAAGTATAAAATGAATAGGTAATAATACATATATACATGTATCATATACAAGGTGAGAGAGAATTTTATTTTGTTTTTATTTTGTTTTTTCAATTTTTATTTTATTTTTATAAGTATTTACATGGGGATAGAAATACCTTTTTAATTTTTTTGTAAAAATAAATTATATACTTAAGTGATAAATATATACAAGGTAGAGTGGCCATATCTCTCTCTACTTATTTTATTTGGCGATCAGTCCCATGCTGGACCCTCTCTTTTGTTCAGGTCACTCAATTTTTATTCTAAATATCTCCTTCTTTTTCTTTTATTTTTTATTCTTTTATTTTTGCACAAATATATGCTTATTGGTAATTTATTGTATTTACTACTATATACATGATATTTTGCCAAGATATTTAGCTAAAATAAAAGAATAAAGAGTGATGAATGGGGATTCATCACCCCCCCCCCCCCCCCGTACTTTACTTTTGGTAGTCCCTTAGCAAACACTTATATGAAAAAGAAGTGAGAAGAGAAAGAAAAAGAAAAAGAAGGGTAATCAAGGTCGATTATTAAACTTGTCTTTATTAAATTGAAGTATGGAGCTCAGTCAGACCTTTGAATTATTAGTTTGTTGGAACCTTATTTGGATTTAGGTTTCAAACTCAACAGTCTCTAAGTTCCACCAATCTATGGTCAAGACTCCTCAACAATCCAGATCAGAACTAGTCTACATACACAAACTCTAATGACCATGAATCTTTCCTTGTAATGTGTAAGTGATATGTATCTCCCCACCTCAGAAATGAAAAAGTGACAACCCCCTTCAACAAGGTAACTCTAACGCACTAGTCTGGAAGCTCTTTCCTCGATGAGCGGGGTATTCCCTTCTAAGTTCAAGTTCAACCGGCTCAAGAAGAGGAGGAAGAAGAGAATGGACCACGACCAGTGTAGCCATGTATCCTTGGGACCCTAACCAGTGTAGCTAAGTCTCCCGCTGCAAGCTTCATGAGATGAGAATGTGTAACATAAGATTTGCTTTATTTGGCTATATACACTCCGGTGGGTATTTCATTTTCTATCAGACCCACCACTTTTTTGGAGTTTTTCTTTCTTTTGCACATTTTTTTGTACATATGTACAAAATATCTACATGGTGCAGCATATATACATAAGGGGTTTTTCCTCCTGAGCCAGTAGACTATCCCCCTTTTGAAGCTTTATTGCAACCCAAAACTCCTGTCTTTAGACCTCAACACCTCCATACCAAGTTGAGACGCACTTCCTTCTCTAAAAGAAGAAGAGAGGTTCCGCCTAGAAGTACTGCCCTCATATGCTACCTCAAGCCAAAGGAAACTGCCTCCTCACCACCTCATCCGTGGAGAGCTATGTGTAAGGTGCTGGTGCAAGTAAAGCAATTGTCTATGAGAGTCATGTGTGCGTTGTTAAGTGTTCTACATAGGCTTAACCTAGTGGAATTCAAAGAATTAAGTCCCGAATGGACCTGAAAAGTCTTAACCTAAGCCCTATAAGGTTCCTCTCAGAATTAGGTGGATTAAGGTCTTAACCAAGCTCCATTTTCCAATTTAATTCCAGGCTAGTTTAAATGTCAACTATGATTCAGACAAACTGTACAAATATATACAAAAATGTTTTTATGCAAGTTTTTGGAAGATGTGCAAATTTTTTGAAAAATGTTTGAATGAATGAATGCATGAAGTTTTGCAAGATATTTACACACATTTACATGAGGGTTTTTTGCAAGCTTTTGTTTTTAAAACATTTTACAAAAAGTTTATACTATATACATAATTTTGATATCAAAATATTTACAAGCTCTTTACACAAAACATTTTTACAAACCTTTTATATAAAAATAATTTTTATAAATAGCTATTATGTGCAAGAAAGAATTTTTATGTACAAGGAAATTTTAAATTTTTATGATTTTTTAGATAAAAGAATTGTAGCCATTTCATTTATTAACAACACTCACACAAAGTACGAATTATAGCTCAAGTATATATGAAATATACACGACTCCCCCCTATACTTAGCTCGAACGATGCCCTCAGAGTAGATTAAGAGCGATGAAGAAGACATAACTCTTTCTTATATAGGGAAGTGAAAAGGAATGGTATACTACAACGACGAATCAAAGAATAGTCGGTGTTTCCTCTATACTTAGGATCAAATAATCCTAAGTATAGCAGACTGTACATGAAGGGAAATCCGAGTGAAAGAATGTACAGGGTTTA